>JAJPUD010002116.1:253764-268331 GCA_023553655.1 Myrmecobius fasciatus | reverse complement strand
GAAAGCATCCTCTGATACCTGAGCTCTAAGAACAGTAGATTACATGATCAAGGAAAGCATCCTTTGACACCTGAACTTTAGAGAACACTGAATTACATAAGCAAGGAAAGCATCCTCTGAACCTGAGCTCTTGAGAACAGTAGATTACATGACTAAGGAAAGCATCCTCTGACACCTGAGCTCCTGAGAACAGTAGATTACATGATCAAGGAAAGCATACTCTGACACCTGAGCTCTAAGAACAAGGAAAGCATCTTCTGTTACCTGAGCTCTAAGAACAGTAGATTACATGACCAAGGAAAGCATCTTCTGATACCTGAGCTTCCGAGAATACTAGATTAAATGAGGAATTGAGCCACAATTCAAGATGAGTCTTCGGATATCTTAAGCCCAAGCCTGAACCTGAGGCTCAGACTGTTTATAGGTCAAAAATGCTCTCCTAAAGCAATGGCTGGAATGTTACTCTCAGGTTTAACCTGGAATCTGTTTGCTCCAACGATACCATACAAAGGGTAATGAGGGGATGTCAGGACAGAGAGGGTTCAGTAATCAGCCTGAAGTCTTCCTACTTCTCCCATCCTAAAGATACACTAGCAGCTGCAATTACAGTAGCAAGTCTCACTAAGATATCACTTCAAAATTAACAAAGCATTTCTTTAGGATTATAGATGGAGAGTTGAAAAGGACTTCTGATATTATGGATCACCACATCATCACCCGTCACCAGTTAGGAAACTCACCCAAGATCGCACAGGTAGTAAGCCTCAGAAACATGATTTGTACCTAGACCTTGACTCCAGAGCCTTTGCTAACTCTAAATCACATTTCTCTAATTGATGGTACAAAACCCCATTTTGTAAATGAGAAAACTAAGATTCAAAGGAATAATAAATGGCAGAGGCAGAATTTTGAGCCCAGGTGTCCTGTCTCCAAGTCCAATAATTTGTTTCACTATAAAATTTTGCATAGGGCCAAAGGGCTTCAGCTGACCACTTCTCAGGGTCTTCAGACCTAGATGACATCCAGAGAGAGAGAGCTGGGGAAGTCTGATAGGCCAGTTTATCTTGCCAGGGCCAAGGCCTCCATGCCATCTCCTGCCCCACTCAACCCCTAGGAGTTACCCTTATGAATATTCTGTTTATCTATCTGTCTGTCTCTCTTCAGGGAGTCAGGCAGAGCTACCCAAACTCAATCTCAAAAGCCTCTGGCAGATCTTTGCAAATGCTTGCTAGCCTTTATCCACTCAGCAGACTTGGGTTATTTGTTATTTGTTAAATAAAGAAAACCAGCAAGGTCAGAATCAAATAATTGTGTTCTCCCTGGGTTTAAAAGTCAAGAGGGATGATAAGATGTGAAAAGAGATCAAAGCTTATCATTGCAAGCATGCTTCCATATCATCATGAGCATAAAAACACAGCACAAGGAATAATGATGACTGTATCTGAACATTGATTGGGCTATCGGACACAGACTGACAGCCTTTGTTTCTTGGGACAGGGCCCCAATTATAAGAGAAAATGGAGTATCCAATTAGTGTAGCTGCCCGACTTCCTAGAATTGCAAAGTAAAAAATCATGTTCCCCTTTTGGATCAATCCCTATCTGATTGATACTTGGGCACATCCTTCTCTACATAGCCATGACTCAGCTTAGATCCTGGACCTGTCCTCAAACACCATCTGATCTATGCACAGTTCCATCCATCCTGCGTAGGTAGGACAAACGTTCCCAAATGACAACCATGGATGCCCCTTCCCCCTTCACCTACTGTCATCTGGTGACTCTGTCTATATGTGTGTGTGTGTTTTTAATGTACCAAACCAGCCCAGTTTCCTATCAACCAACCCATCAAGACTGGCTAAGATCAGGATCTGTAGCAATAGGATAGAGCTTTCTTTTCTCTATGGAAAACAAAATGACAGCAATGGAACTCCTGTACCCATAAACAATATACCATAGTCAACCTAGATCCTTCTCTTAGGATCCAGGGTTGGTAGGCTGTATAATTTTAACATATTAACTCCTAAATGAGTGGAACCCAGGGATAATCTATGTCCCTGGGAACTTGGCAAGCACTAAGACACATGGATAGTTTCCTTCTTCTTATAGAATGAAATCACTAAAAGAACAATCTCTCAGTCAATAGTGAACTAGCACTTTTAAAATAGTTAATATGTGCCTATGGTAAGCACTAAGGATAGAAATATAAACAAAACGATGTTCTTGCCCTCCAATAACTCCCATTCTTATTGGGAAAGACAATCCATAAAAGGAGAACAGGAACCTAGAGAAAGGCATAAGGGCTAGTGGTTCAGTCTAAAGAATCAGGGGAGGTTGGAGTGCAGCCTTTCCCAAAATGGAAGTTCTGGAGAAAACTCACCAATGGGAGAAGGAGCCTGCAGCAGCTGAGCATCTGACTCATTCTTTTATTGGCATCCCTCATGCCTAATATAGTGTCTGGCACACAATAGGCACTTAATAAATGCTTGCTGATTGATTTTCCTAATGGATTTTTATTCAATGCAATTCAACAAACACTTCTAAAGTACTAACTGTATACAAGGGACTCTATTAAATGATGGGAACACAAAAACAAAGTAAGATAGCACTTGATCTTCTGAGGGGAAGCATATGACATTTGCATATATAAGAAATACAAATTAATACATGGTAAGAGAGAAGAGGAAGGGGGTAGAGAAAAATAAGAGAAGAGAGAGGAGGAAGGAAAGGTAAGGAAGGGAAGAGATAGAAGAGAAGGAAAGAGGGAAGGGCAGCAGAGGAAAGCAAGGGAAGGAAGAGGGAAGGAAAAGGAGGGAAGGGACGAAGTGAGAGAGAGGTAAAAGAGAGAAGGAAGGGAATTGGAGGACTGCTAGACAGTGCTAGTAACTGAAGGGGAATTAAGCTGTTTGTACAAAGGGTAATTTGAGTAGTACTCTGAAGGAAGTAAAGGATTCTGCAAAACAGATGTATAGAGAGCATGTGTTTACTTTTTGATCCTACAATGCATTAATGTCTGGTCCTTAATTTACTATGCCAAAAGTAATTTCAGAAGGTTCAATCACTATGGGGCTGGGGACAGTCTGGGAAGATGTTTCCCTCCTCTGGGAATTCCTAGAACAAGGGAGATGATTATGTCATGTATGCTATACTGATCTAGAGCAGGACAGTAGAATCAGGAGCTGGAAGGGCCCTCAGAAGCCATCATGTTTAATAGCTTCATGTTATACTTAAGGAAGTAGAGGTCCTATATGCCTACCATCCCACAGCCAGTAAACCCCAGTGTTCTTTGGCTCTACAGCTAAAAATGCCTTTTCTATTTGCCCAGTTCTGTGCAGTACATTTAATGGAAGGCCAATGACAATCTGATGAATCCCCACATTAGTGAGGGTGACCAGTGAGGATTAACTCGTGGGGGAGGTTTGAGCTGGAGAAGAAAGACTGAGATGGGTCTTGATGGCTGTCTCAAAGTATCTGGAAGGCTGTCATGTGGATGACATAAATGAGAACAATCTTTGGCCCTCAAGGGCAGAAGGAACAAGGACCAAAGAGATGGGGGCAGGAGAGCATGAATTTAAGGCAAGAAGGATGTTAATTCAAAATAAAGCTTAAAACAGGGCAGCCTCTAGACATAGAAAGTGAGTTCCCTGTCACCAGAAGCCTTCAGGCAGAGACTTAAGACAAGCATATGTCATGGATACAACAGAGATATTTGTGTTTTGGGTAGGGGTGAGGTCCCTTCTGCCTTTAAAAGTCTACAATTATCCCAGGCGAGTTCTATAAACTACTGTGGAAATAAGATCCTAGTTTATGTTAAGAAAAATAATTTATAAAGAGGAAGCAAACTATAGATTTGGAAGTAGGGTTGGGAAAAGAATCAGAACATGGCACTGTACTCATTGTCAGAAAGTCCTGGGTTTCAATGCTTTATCTATATTACCATTAATTATTACTATTCAACATCTCTCTGTATTACTCTTAATTATTAATATTATAATACCATTACTGTATAGGGAAATGGCTTAACTTTTCTGAGCCTCAGTTTTCCCCATCTGTAAAATGGAGATAAGACTACGTAGAGGACCTATTTCTCATGGGTTGTTTTGAGGGTCAGAGGAAGGAAAAGAATGAGCATTGAGGTACTGTGCTAAATACTTGACAAATATATCACTTGATCCTTGCCACAACCCTGGAAGGTAGGTGCTATGATCATCACTCCCTCTTTTACAGATGAGGAAATAGAGGCAGAAGGGTGTTCAGTGACTTGTCCAGGGTCATGGAGCTGGTGACTAAGCCTGAATTTAAATTCAGATCTTGCTGACTCCAGGTTCAAGGGTCTATATACACTGTTCCATCTAGGTGTCTGTAATCAAATGAGAAACTGTGTGGAAGCTTTGCAAAATTTAAGGTACTATTTAAATGTCAGTTATTATTCTATTAAGAGCTTCCTCCCTCCTACTCTAAGCATCCTCAAGAGAACAGGCAAGGATGAAGCAGGACCAAGTGGAGAGAGAACAGGGTGATTTCCTCAAAGGAGTCCAAGTCAAGTCTCCAGAGTGTAGTTAATGAGTCCTGCCCTTGAGTCTGAACCCAAGAAAGGAGCACCATGGCACTGATCTCCTTAGGGATGAGAGTCAGGGCTGGCTGAAGGTCCACTGTGCTACAGGCCCCCTCCCCAATGTTAGCTATTCTCAGCACCATGGGACAAAGGCACAATAATTCTTCCCCAAACCCACCCTCTAGTTCAGGGAAGAAGGAAGGAAGTCAGTGGAGGGAAGTAGGTGAGAAAAAAGATCCAGACTGTGGTATACAAAATCCAGCCTGCACTAAGAACACCAGGAGAGTGTTTGTCCCATCAAGCAGGCTTCATGACTCTGGTCCAGTGGTTTCCTGCAAAGAGAACATGATCACAGGATGGCTTTTTTCAAAAGAAATGCTCCATCTAGCCTGGCTCATCACCTGCTGTTCTCCTGGAAGCTTAGATCTCACCTGTGACCCTGACCCCCATCTCCACTGGCCATCTGCTCTGTTTCCCCTCCAAGTCAATAGTAAATGCCCAGAGCACATTCTGTCCCTGTCCCTACCCCAGCAATAACCCCCATCCCACCCCATTTTAGCTCCTATGACTTTCTGGCACCTGCTAAGAACTTGGGGCCTGCCATGGACTTATTGTAATTAGACAAAAATGAGAATACTAGAGATCAGCCTGGAAAAGATGTATGAATGAGGGACAAGGAACAAAGTCTTTCTGTCTTAGGTCTATAGTGCACAAGAGCTACTACACAATGGGCCCTTTCTTAGATCTTAAGCAACAGCTCTGTGGGAAGGAAGGGCCCCTGGACCTCCGCCATGGGAGAACAGACCCTGCCCTTTCCCCATCCAAGAAGCCCCAAGCTAGATGAACACAGAGCCTGGCCATCCTCCAGGGGATATTCAGAGGTGAAGAACATATCCCTTATTGCCATGCCTCTTCATTGGCCCTTCTTCCTCCCCTCTGCCTAGAATTCCTCCATCTTCCAGGTATTACTCAAATACCCACCCTCTACATAAAGCCTTTCTTGATTCCCTCAAGTGCTACTGCCCTCCTTCCACAATTGCATCCTATTTAACTATTTTGGTTTATGGGTTTTATTCTCCTTACATTTATTCTGTGTATGTGTGTGTGTGTATCACCCATATTAGAAAACACAATAATTTTTTTTTTCATTTACTATCCTTGTCTTTGTCATTTACTATCCCATCCCCAACACTTAGCACATGACAACAATAAGTGCTTTTTGGTTAACTGTTAGGAAACACTTGCAGAAAGAGCCAGGGTGGGTTGCAATATCAAACTGACTTGCCTGGGAGGAAGAGAAAAGGATATCCCTGGAGATAAAGGGAGGGTCTGGCAATTTAGGGGAAAGAAAAAAGGATTGCTGATTCAGGCTGATTCAGGAAGTTGGCCCTTATCTTGGCTTTAGAGGAATTTCCTCCTAAAACTCCACAAATAATTCATGCTACAATTTGGAGTTGAGACAAGGAGTGATATCCTTCCCAGGAGGTTTAGAGTGAATGAAGAAGGCTGTTATGTGCTCTAGCTGGATCTCAGACAGATGGAGCTGAGCTCCAGCAACCGCTTCTCGCCAATGGCCTTTTACTGGCACAGGTTGCATTCTCAAGGTAAACGTGAAATGATTTAACTTGGAGACCAGCCCTGAAGAAGCCTGGACAGAGACAAAAGTCAAGTTAGGTTCCCTGAGAAATAAAGGTTTTTTCCCTGTCTATCCCTTCAAGAAATATGACAGGAAAGCTATGGGAAAGCTGGGGGAGAGAGACTATATAGGATCTTGCCCAAAAGTCTGGAAGGAGGCCCCACTCTGTCAGGGAAACTCAGAACAGGCTTCTGGGGTTCAACTGCTCAACTGATATTTGAGAAAAGGCTGAGCAAAAGTCAAGTTAGGTTCCCTGAGAAATAAAGATTTTTCCCTATCTATGCCTTCAAGAAATATGGCAGGAAAGCTATGGGAAAGTTGGGAGAGAGAAAGACTGCATAGGATCTTGCCCAAAAATCTGGAGGGAGTCCCTACTCTGTGAGGGAAACTCAGAATAGGCTTTTGGGGTTCACCTGCTTAACTGGATATTTGGGAAAAGGCTGAGCTTCAAGATAAGTGAAGTTAAAGAATATGGAGATGTCCCACCTTGATGTCTTTGAACTGATGGTTTGCCGTAGAAACTTCTCTCTCCTCCCCTACACTGCTTAAAATCTCTACTCTCAGGTATAATTTTTTTTTAATCTAGTTCCTGGCACAAATTGTGTACTTAATAAATATTTTTGATTGATCTTTCCTGGTCTTTTTGGATATTAGTGACTTCTCTCCAAAGTTACTTTGGGCCGGTTTTGATTGCATTTTGTGTATATCTCTATATTGTCTTTCCCAGGTGAACGTAAATTTCTTGAGGGCAGGGACTATTTTGGTTCTCTCTTTGAAGCCTTGGCCTCTAGCATAGTGTCTGGGCCAAAGAAGGTATCTAATAATGAATGATTATTATTGAATTCATTGAGCAAATTGAGTAACATACAATAGATGTTGATGTTCCTAAACTTTCATCTTTTGTCTTTAGGGTCAGGGAAACCACCCTAGAGAAGAGCTAGCTTGAGAGACTATGCTCTTTTGCATTTTTTTTTGGTCAATTAGCAATTACTAGTTACCTACCATGTGTCAAACACTGTGTTGAATGCTGGATGCTGAAATATAGTGAAAAGAATGTTGAACTTGGTGTCAGAAAAAAAAATCCTACATTTGAATCCCAAGCCCAGTATTTGCTGTGTGACCTTGGATTGGTCATGTAACTTCCCCATGCCTCAGTTTACCTCTCTGTAAAATATATCTGCCAAATGAAATTAAATACTTTGCAAAGTATTGCAAAAAAGAAAAATGATTATATAAATATTAGCTATTAATAATTATTACTCAGAGAAATAGCAGAATGCCCCCAGAAAAATAATTTTAGATCTGACAATACTACGATCATGGATAACTTATAGTCTTTAAAATGTAGTGCTTCTAACAGAATCCAGCAACTTAGAGTCATGAAAACCTGTCCTTAGCCTCTTGGTTTGATAAATGCTAATGTCCTCAGCTCCATTTATTATTAAACTATAATCTACAGTTAATCCTCTAAGAGCTTTTTAGCCAATTGAGCCAAGTCTTTAAAAGGCACTTCTAGATTTGCACCCAGCTGGTTTAGTGACCCACATACGGGAAGATGGAGAGAAGATAAAGAGAAAGTGGACCAGGCTTCAGAATGGGCAGAGCTTGGGCATCAGCAATGTGAATGCTGGGCCACTGCCCATCTCAGCCACCAATTCTTCCCCAGACCTTCTAAGGTCACATTCAGATTTCTTCCATTTCTGAAACTCTCTCTTCTCATCTCTGCTTCCTGGTCTTACCTAATGGCTCACCTTCTCTAAGAGCACCTTTCCCAGTGCTCCTTAATTTTAGTGCCTCCCCTCTGAGGTTACCCTTAACTTAAATTGTCTACATCTTGTTTATATACAGTTTGCAAGTTGTTTCTCCCATTAGACTGTTAGCTCCTTGAGGGCAAAGACTGTCTTAAGCCTTCCTATGTGTCCCCAGAGTCTGGCATATAGTAGGCACTTGATAGATGTTAGTTGACTGAGATTGTCTTTCCTGTGAATGAGAAAAGCACAGAGATTATGGTATAATATCTCTTCCACACCACAGGGGTACAGCGCCCCTATAATCTGGAAAATCACTGTAAAATTTTTTTTTGGCTCTCCTGTCATTCCAGAGAAGCAGTCATTTTTTTAATGTTTCTTTTACAATACTTTATTGTAAAATTTGGGTTAAGTATTTATCACAAGCTCTGTGCCATCTGCTGGACTTTGTATATTATCTCCAGCTTCTGCAAAAAAAAAACCCAAATTTCCACTTAATTTCTTATGCAGACCCATGATATAACAAAACTGTGATGGGGAAAGGTACAATGCAGAAGGATAACTGTATTTATCCAAGGACATGAAATAAACCAATCCAGGTTGAGGAGCTACAGCCCAGACTTTCTTTGCTCCCTCTAAGCCTCCCTTACAATTGAGAACTGGCTCCTATCCAACACTGGTGTCCACATTGTAGAGGAAGGCATTCTGAATTAGAACTAGGAGATTGGGAGTTGAATCCTTTCCCCTTTCTAAGCTTTAATTTACTTATTTGTAAAACATGAGTATAGACTAAAAGACCTCCAAGGTCCCTTGACATGGGCGAGTAATTTAATTGCTCTGAGACTACGAAAGACTTTGGACTAGAAGATTTATTATTTTCTATCCATGGGTCCAACTCTGTCCTAGACCTTTAGGGGAGACTAAAAGACATCTCAATCTCTGCTCTGCAGGAAGCCCAATGAGTCCATTAATTGGCCCAAAGAGACCAATTTTAAATTGGTTTTAATTTAAATTTAAATTAGAAATGTATATATAGAATTATATAAAAATTATATATATATATAATTATATAAAATTAAATTATAAAGTGATAATAAAATAAAAGAAAATGGATATGTTGGGGGTGGAAGGATTAAGCTAGACCTATGGTAGGTAGACCCTTTGGATTTCAATTTCCTCATCTATAAAATGTAGATGATGTTAGCACCTACCTCCCAGGATTATTGTGAAGATAAAATAAGAATAATTGTAAGCACTTTGCAAACCTCAAAGTGCTATGTAAATGCTAGCTGTTGTTGTTATTCATTAATACCTCATATATTTTCCAGGTATTGTGCTGGAAGCTAGGAGAGAAATAACAATTAAGCAGTCTCTGACTTCAAGAAGAGGCACCTAGGTGGCACCATAGTATACAGGATTCAGGAAGCCTGATCTTGGCTGAGTTCAAATCTGACCTCAAACACTTACTGGCTGTGTGATCCTGGGCAAGTCACTTAACCTGTTTGCCTGAGTTTCCTCATCTGTAAAATGAACTGGAGAAGGAAATGGCAAACCATTTTGGTATCTTTGCCAAGAAAATCCCCAATGGGGTTACAAAACGATGGACATGACTGAAATCGACTGAACAACAAAGCCTTCAAGAAGCAGAAGCTCACAGCCACTAGAGGTGTGCTGAGAAGAAATGGAAGAATATTACAAGCATAGAAGATGACATGTGAGAGGGACCACATTAAAAAAAAACCTGGAAATGGAATTGGAAATCTATTTAAATAATCTACCATCACCTCAAGCTCAACATCTCTAAAACTGAACTCATTATCTTCTTGTTAGTGTCTATTCCTTATCCTGTCAGTCCTTCAAGTTCATAACTGTATATTCATCTCTGGTTTATCCCATCTCATCTATATCTACATGAAAATTTAAAAACCTTCAGTGATACGTTGCATAGTTTCTACCATTTCATTGCACAGTTTCATTGATCAATAGTCCAAGCTTTTTAAGGAAAATCTATGTATAATTCCTTAAAAAAAATTTTCTAGACTTATAATAACTCTGAACTAAGATCAAAGAATATCTCAGAAGAAAGGAGTGGTCAATTGTGTCAGATGCTCTAGAGAAGGAGAATAAGAGCTTTAAAAAAAACATGCTTCTGGATTTAACAGTGAGGAGCTTCAAGGTGACCTTGGAGAGGGTGATTTTAGTAGGTAGAAGTAAAGGAGAAGTGGGGCAAAGCCAAGATGGCAGAGTATAGGTATTAACCCAGCTGACATCTCTAAACATTCCCTTCTAAACAACTTTAAGATTACTCCTCAAGAGTGGACTTACATGTATTCATGCTAATCTTAAGTGGCAAAACCGGGCTTAAATCCCAGAACCCCTGACCAAGACTTGATAGTCCTGGACCCTGGGAGGACCTTAGTAGTACATGATTTTTTTTGATATGTTCTGAACAAGCCCTTTGTCTCAAAATCTTTCTCAATAACATTTATGAACTGTAAGAATCCCCTTTTAAAGATTCACTACTTTAATTTTGAAAGACAAAATGTATAAGATTTTATACTTTAGAGGGATCTTAAAGGTTCATCTAATTCTGTTGCTTTTGTTAAAAATGAAATTATTAGGATCCAAAGAGGTAAATGATTTTCTATAGGAGCTCTCAATTAAAATGGAAATATTCCATTGTGTTTAAGAGGAGATTAAGTCCTCATCAGTGAATACCCACCAAATTGTAGAATTCTAGAATAAAGGAAGTTAGACTCTAAATAGAAGCATTTAGGGTCTAAGAATCAGGGATCATTAAAGTTGGAGATTCTAGAAAGGAGGAAAAAACCTCTACGAGGGGAATAAGAGCCTAAAACAATGAACTTCATGTACTTCATGATTTTGCCAAAAACTAGCCCTGATTTTGAAAACTTGGACTAATGAACTGCATTATTAAAATTTTTCCAATCTAAAAAAAAAAAAAGATTACTCCTCAAATCAAATTTTGGAATGGCAAAGCCAACAAAAGGTCAAAGTAAAACAGCCTAATATATCTTAAGAGAGGTCTTTGATATTGGGGTATGAGCTGGCTTGAAGTATAACAAAAGTGATAGACCTTATTTTGGCCACGACAGCAGTAGGAGCAGCAGCTTTGGGAGCTTTCAGCCCAGAAACAGTAGTTGAACAATTGCTCAGAAAGAGATAACAGGAGATGACTCTTTGCTGGCACTGGGTGCAGTTGGTGCTGACTGGCAACTTTATTGCCCATAAGTAGTTCTGGGTTGCAGTTTCAGGATGGAGAAGGAAAAATCATAATTAGCTACAAGATAGCAGGATCCCTGGTCACAGTTCCAAGGCAGGGGTTATTGCTAATGCTTGTGCCTGTAAGAGAGCAGGGGACCTGTCACAATTCCAGGGCCAAGTGGTACAAGAAAATTATGAAAAAAGCTTGGTATATAAGCTTCATAGCTTAGTAAATGAGACAAAAACACGAAAATAATACCTTAAAAAAAGAATTGACCTAATAGTAAAAGAAGCATACAGATTCACCAAAGAAAAGAACTTGAAAAACAGATTTGGCCAAATGGGAAAAAGTACTAGCTTAATGAAAGAAATAATTCCTTAAAAATAAGAATTGAGAAAGTGGAAGCTAATGATTCCATGAGACATCAAGGAACAATAAAACAAAGTCAAAAGAATGAAAAAAATAGATGAAAATGTGAAATGTCTCACTGAAAAATAAGTGACTTGGAAAATAGAAACAGAAGAGATAATTTAAGAATTCTTAGGCTATCTAAAAGACATGATTGAAGAAAAAGCCTAGACATCATATTTCAAGAAATTATCAAGGAGAACTGCCCTAATTTAGGTCCAAAAAGTAAAATAAAAATTGAAAGACTCCACCAACCACTTTCTGAAAGAGATCCCAAAATGAAAACTCCTGGGAATATTATAGCCAAATTCCAGCACTCCCAGGCCAAGGAGAAAATACTCCAAGAATCTAAAAAGAAAATTCTAGTATGGAGCCACAGTCAGGACCCCACATGGTTTAACAGCTTCTCCATTCTACAGAGCAGCTGAGGACTTGGAATTTGATATTCTGGAAATTAAAGGAGCTAGAATTACAACTAAGAACAATCTACCCAGCAAAACTGAGAATAATCCTTCAAGGGGGAAAATGGATATTTAATGAAAAAGGACTTTCAAGCACTGCTGATGAAAAGACTAGAGCTGAAAAGAAAAACTTGACATTTAAAAACAAGATGCAAGGGAAGCACAAAAAGGCGAATATGAAAAAAGAGACTTAATAAACTCCTTATATTACTTTTTCAGAAGATGATGCATGTAACTCCTAAGAACTTTGTCATTATTAGAATAGTTAGAAGGAGTCTACATAGACAGAGGACATGAGTGTAAATAGATCGAATTGGAGGAATCTACAAAAGAAAAAAATGAAGAGATGAGAAAGAGGGGATGCACTGGGGGAAGAGAGAGGTAGAATGAGGAAAACTTTCTCAAATAAAAGAGGCTTCCAAGGAAGAGAAAAATGGGGGCGAGGGGCAATGTTTGAATCTCACTGATCTGAATTGGTTCAAAGAGGGAAGGATATACATATGTGTATAAACACAACACACATTTAGTCAAGTATAAAAATTTCTCTTACCCAAGAGGGAACTAAGAAAAGGAATTAAGAGATGAAGAGGTGGGGTGATTAAAAATGAAGTCAGATTAAGAGAGGCACTGGTCAGAAGCAAAAGACTTTTGAGAATGAAAAGAGAGAGAAGGATAGGTGGAAGAAAATAGAAAATACACAGTTAATAATCATAAATGTGAATTTGAATGGGATGAGATCACCCATAAAGTGGAAACTGAGGGCAGAATGGATTAGAAACCAGAATTCAATAATATGGTGTTTATAAGAGATACACTTGAAACAGAAAGATACACAGAGAGTTAAAATAAAGGTCTAGAGCAGAATCTATCATGTTTCAGCTAAAATAAAAAAGTAGAGGTAGCAAAGTAAAAGCAAAAATAGACCTAATTAAAAGAAGTAATCAGGGAAACTACATTTTGATAAAAAAGGTATCATACACAATGAAGTAGTATCAACAAATTTTCTCTGATAAAGGCTTCATTTCTCAAACACATAGGGAACTAAGTCCAAATTTAAAAAAAAAATAAGAGACATTCTCTAACTGATAAATTGTCAAGGAATATGAAAGGCAGTTTTCAGGAAAAGAAAACAAAGCTGATTATAATCATGTGAAAAGATGTCTTAAATAACTATTGACTACAGAAACATAAAATAAATATGAGGTACTACCTTACAACTATCAGAAATGATGAATGCTGGGGATGATGGATGAAAGGATGAAGAAAAATATATACACTAATAAACTGTTGGTGGAGTTGTAAATTGGCTCAACCATTCTAAAGAACAATATGGAACTATGCCCAAAGGGCTATAAAATTGTGCGTATCCTTTGATCCAGTAATGGTACTCCTACTTCTGTATCTCAAAGAGATCAAAAAATGGAAAAAGACCTATATGTACAAAAATAGTTTGTGGTAGAAAAGAATTGGAAGTTAAAAGGATGCTCATCAATTAGGGAATGACTGAACAAGTTGTGGGATGACTGTGAAGGAGTACTATTATGCTATAAGAAATGACAAGGCAGTACTTTCCGAAAAACACGGAAACATCTATATGAACTGATGTGAAGTGAAGTGAGAACAACCAGATCTTTGTGCATAGTAATTGCAACATTATAATGACAATCAACTTTGAAAGACTTGGCTACTCTGATCAACACAATGATCTGAGACAATTCCAAATGACTCATGATTAAAAACTGCTATCCACCTCCAGAGAGAAAACTAAAAAACTCTGAATACAAACTGAAGTATAATTTTCTCACTTAGATTTTTTTTGTTTTTGTTCTGATATGGCTAATATAGAAATAGGTTTTGCATGATTTTACATACACAATTGAAATCACTTTGCATTCTCAGTGGGTGGGGGACGGATGGGAGAGAGAAGAGAAATTAGTAAATAATAAGATTTTAAAAATAAAGGACAGGTAAAGAAAGAATAGGAAATTAGGAAGAAGAACAGATTTGATGTTTAGATTAGTTAAAGAAGTTTAGTGAGAAGTAGAGAAATGAGTCAATAAATTATATGAAGAAGAAACAATGGAATTCCCTCCTCCATTTTTTTTTTAGGATTGGGGAAGTTTAACTCAAGAGATGATTGTATAAATCAGACACATGTGAAAATGTGAAACAAACCCAGGCTAAAAAAGTTTCATTAATGAACACATAATTTCTAGATCTTTATGTTGTGAACATAGCAAAATATGATTCAAATGTGTTTAAGTTCTAGGCACTCTGACTTGATTACTTAGAGAAGAAGCAAGATGATGAAGGAGCTTCATAGTTCATGTCATAGGAAGATAACTTGATGGAACTGGAAGTATTTAGCCAAGAAAAGAAAAGCCTGGATCTGGTCTCAGACACTTAACATTCCCTAGCTGTGTGACCCTGGGCAAGTCACTTAAACTCAATTGCCTCGAAAGAAAGAAAGAAAGAAAGAAAGAAAGAAAGAAAGAAAGAAAGAAAGAAAGAAAGAAAGAAAGAAAGAAAGAGAG
>JAJPUD010002116.1:204987-248764 GCA_023553655.1 Myrmecobius fasciatus | reverse complement strand
AAGAAAGAAAGAAAGAAAGAAAGAAAGAAAGAAAGAAAGAAAGAAAGAAAGAAAGAAAGAAAGAAAGAAAGAAAGAAAGAAAGAAAGAAAGAAAGAAAGAAAGAAAGAAAGAAAGAAAGAAAGAAAAGAAAAGAAAAGCCTGGGAGTGGGGGGAGGGGGAGTGGAAAGGAGGACAGATAATGACCATCTTCAAATATTTTAAGAGCTGTCTTGTAGAAAAGGAATTATATTTGTTCTATATGGAAGCAAAAGGTAGAAGTTGTAAAAATTAGGTTTAATGTCAGGAAGAGTTTAAAAATTAGAAATGTCCAAAAGTAGAATGGTCTCTCCTTGAAGGTCTTCAAGCAAAGGCTGAATGACCACTTGTCATATACAATAATAATACATGCAGTAAATATTTATAAATGCCAGGTACTATGTCAAGCATTTTACAATCATTATCTCATTTGATTTTCACAACAATCCTGGGAGTGAGGGACTATTGTTATCATTTGACCGATGAGGAAACTGAAGTCAAGTTAAATGACTTGTGCAGGGCCACACAGCTAGTAAGTATCTGAGTCCACATCTGAACTCAAGTCTTCCTGACTCTAGTCCTAGCACGCTATCCACCATACCACGTGGCTGCCTCCAGATAAGTTCTAGTGGGGATTTCTTTTGAGTATGGGTTAAATTAGATGGTCACTGAGGTCCCTTCCAACTATCAAATTCAATGATGTCATGAAATTTCCAGCAAGGGACAGACAGAAAATATTAGGTTCCTCAAGAGTCAATCTAATCCCCACTAGGAAGATTTGGGCTTCCCTGGGTCCCCAGATATGGGATTCCTTAAAGAAACCAGCATGATTACCTGGTAAAAAGAAACTGTGTAAGTCATAACAAGGACCAGGATCAAGAACTCTAGAGGTTGAAATCACAAGTCACAAGTGGAATATTAAATCTGGCCAGTGACAGGAGATAATTAATCTTTAGGCAATAAAAATATTTAATTCATTAATCTGAGACAAGTGATAAGAGAGAAGACAGATATCTGCTTCTTTCTTCCCCATTTTGACAATACTGCTCTGGATGGAGCACATTTAATGAACATTTAACAAAAAAAGATGAAAAAGCACAAAAAAGAAAAAAGAAATAAAAATAGAATAAAGCAGACCAGATGAAAGGTAGTTGAGGAGGACATACTGTAGATCTATAACCAGAGATAAGTTAGATCAGGAAAGACATTGACAATCAGTCCAATAATCAATAAACATTAACTAAGTGCCTACTATGTGCCAGGCCCCGTGCTAAGTGCTGACAATTCAAAGAATTGCACCAAATCAGGTGAATTTTAAAGCAAAAACTGAGGGCTACTACTCTGTGCCTGGAAGAGAATATAGCCTGAGATCTATATGCACACAAAACATTGTTCAGAGACCCTGGAGAGGAGAAGAATTTCAGGAAAGCCGTACAACTGCCTCTGGCTCCATGCTGCTTTGAGGGCCTAATGCACTCACTTCCTTTTTGTGGCTTTGAAGACAAAAAGCCTGACTCAGAAAAACTGAGTGGCCTCTAAGAAAGAGAAATGGATTTTCATTCCCCAAGCAAGGGCTTGAGGGCACGGGCCATGGTAGGGGCCGCCCGCTGGAGCCAGCCAAGTCAGAAGAGAGGAGTTGAGGGCGAGAGCCCCGACTCACCAGCCTGCCCTCCCAAGTCACTAAAATGGATTCATGGAGGCTTCAGGGCAGAGGTGGCCAGCCTTTCATAAACAAACACACATTCACAAAATGCAAAGACCATGGCACTATAAATTATCTGGAGTGCCATCCGGGAACATTTCAAGCTAGACTGCCGTAGGGAGGCTCATTCACCCCAGACGGCCACGGTCCCAGATATTCAGAAACTTCAGCGTTCCTTCCCTCTCCCTCCCACACCAACCATGGTAGCTATATTTGCTCAGCAACTTCAAATTGAACATTTTATTTTCCTTTATATAACACTGCAGGAAAGTATGTGGCACTTCACTGACAATGAATTACCCATCTATTGTCTGGGAGCTCCCATTCATTTTGTCCATGCCTCTGAGATAGTCACATGGCTTTGACCCCAAGGACAAGTGTTAATAGAACCCAAATAAGACAGTATGGAAACTGTCCATGTGCAGAAAGACAATTAGTTCATTCATCGGTTCAATCAACAAGCATTTCATCTAGTCCTTCCTTTGTACAAGGTATACTTCTTTGCAAATGGCCCCACAGTCCCTGGCCATATTCAGTTAAAGAGGATCATTCAAAACTTATATATTCTTTTTTTTATTAAAGCTTTTTATTTACAAAACACATGCATGGTTAATTTTTCATCATTGACCCTTGCAAAGCTTTCTGTTACAATTTTCCCTCCTTCCCCCCCACCCTAGATGGCAGGAAGTCTAATACATGTTAATTATGTCAAAATTCTTGACAAATCAAATATGTAAAACTTATATATTCTGACCTGAACCAAGCAGAAGTAAACCCCTGTCCTTGTGGAAAGTTGTTTTCTAGCTCCCTTGGGTAGTGATTCAACACCAAAGATGAGATGTTCAAGATGAGGAGAAACCTGCCTTTTTCTTTCAATATCAGCAAAGAGAGTTTCTTAAAACCTAAATATATGTCTTACAAATACCTTCTACAGAGCACATAACGCTTACCTTATGTCAGAAATAACTTGGCGTTCTAACAACCAGCCCTCCATCAAAATGCATGAATGCAGCATTTAGGTCTGCCAAGTCTCAAATAATCCAAAGCACAAAAGTCTTACCCAGTTATCTAAACTTTATACCTATCTGAAAATGGATGGACTTTTATAACTGAGCATGAGCATGTGTGTGTGTGTGTGTGTGTGTGTGTGTGTGTGTGTGTGTGTGTGTATGATTCTAGGAAATAAGGCTACCCTATATTTCCTGGGAGAATTACCAGGATATAGGTGGTGTGGTAGAAAATATATTTAATTTTGAGTAAAGAGTTCTGAGTTCAAATCTTAGTTCTGCCTCTAACTATGTGACTTTGGATAATGACTTAATCTTTCTAAGACTCAGCTTTCTTATTTGTAAAATGAAGGGATTAGATGATATGACCTTTAAAGTATTTTTCAGCTCTTGATCTGTGACTCCTCTCCAAGGGGAAAAACCATGCTTTTCTTAATGGAGTAAACATATTCCAAGAAAGTTGTCTCTCAGACACATTTCTGCAAATTGAACTAGTTCCCATTTATTGGCTTGGATTCATAGATCTAACAGCATCATATTATTAGTTATCTTTTATGTTGCTATATCTTCCTACTTGGTAGCTTTTAATGGACAGTAAAAATTCTTATGGATATATCTGTAGTCCATTCATATCCTGAAACCTTTTACTGACTTCAAAATCTTCAATCTGACCACCTCTTCTGGTTCCCAAATCTTCCCCCCAGACCACATAATTTTCTCCTATTCCTTTGGATCATCTAATTCCATGTTAAGCACACTCTGAATTTATATATTCTCCTTTTCTGTTTGAATATTTATATGTCTAATAAGTCTTGCTTGGACTAAAAATTATCTTTTGACTGTAGGGTCCATCAATCTGTAATACTTTGAATTCTATCTATAAAATGCAATGCATTCGAATCTCCATGCTCTATAAAACAAATCTGTACCTTATTGTTAAAAATCAACTTTACATGTTTGAAACACATTAACTTATAATAGGAGATACCTATTACTTCAAATGAAAGAGTTTAATGCAAAAAATTCACAATTTTTCTAGTTAATGGATGCATTTCAATAAACTATATCCATATACCTTGGAAATATGAAAAACTACTTCAATAGATTTTATTTGGGGCATGATTAATACTAGCATCCCTTAAACATATAACACAAAGGAAATCTCTTCCTCTGGGACTTTTCCTAGGAGAATAGAAAGGAGGCTCTGGAACCTTGAATCTAAGGCCCAGGGCAGGACTCCATATTTTTGTCCTGAGGATGAAACATAATGGCATAACATAATGTGGAAGGATAAGAATCTGGGACCCTGATGAGTTTCATAGAGACTTTACTCTGTCTTCTATTCAAGGACTCTACTGTGATTTAAGAAAGGGACCGCAATATAAACAAGCAGTTTGCAAAGGAAGAAATCTAAGCCATCAAAAAGGATATGATAAAATGCTCTAAAGCACTAATAATTTCAGAAATGCAAATTAAATAACACTAAGATTGATAGGTATGACTGAAAAAGAAAAAACTGACAAATGTTGGAACAGTTGCAGGAAAGTAGGCACCCTAATAAACTGTTAGTGCAACAATAATTGTTCCAGTCATTCTGGAAAACATTTTGGAATTTTCCCCCAAATGTTACTAAAGTCGTATATCCTCTGACCCAATAAAATCACTATTAAATCTATATCTCAAAGAAGTTAAAAAAAGAGGGAAAAGATCATATGAACAAAAATATTGCTTAGCAGCTATTTTTGTTATAGCAAGGAACTAAAATCTAAGGATTCCCACCAACTAGGAAATAATTGTACATGAGTGTAGTGGAAAATTATTGCTCTCTAAGAAATCATGAAAGGGAATACTTCAGAGAAATCCAGGAAGTCATGTATGAACTGATCCAGAGTAAAACGATCAGAACATAATCATACAAAGACAATTTTGAAAGCCTTAAAGACTGATCAGTGCAAGTACCAACCACAATTCCAGAGGACCAGTGACAAAACTTGCAGGCAATCTCTTGACAGAGAGGCAATAGAATGAGAAAAAAATGTTTTAGGACATGTCCAATGTGGGAATTTTTTGTTTTTTTACTATGGTTATTTGTTTTAAATGGGGCAGTTTTAAAGAGGGCATGGTGGCTAGAGGACTGGAGTTGGAATCGAGAAGAACCATTTTCCAGAATTAAAATCTGGTCTCACTTTCTAGCTATGTGATCCTGGCCAGGTCACTGTTTGCCACCACTTCCTCATCTATTAAATGAACTGGAGAAGAAATAGATAGAGCCCTGAACCTAGACCTGAGTTCAAATTCTGACTCAGAGTTTTACAAGCTATATGACTCTGAGCAATCCATTTAACTCTTGTCTGCCTGAGTTTCCTCATCTGTAAAATAGAAATAATAATAGCACCTACCTCCTAAGGCTATAGGAAAAATCAAATGAGAAAATAATTTGTAAAGCTTTTTCAACTTTTAAATGCTATGTAAATACTAGTTATTATTATTCATTATTGCAAAATGTCCCAGAGGCTTGGGTTTTAGACTGCCTACAATTAGCTCTTGGTAACTTAGAAGAAGTCATTTCATTTCTCTAGGCCTCAGTTTCCCCTGTACAAAATGAGGGATTTGGTTTAGATTGTCTGTAAGGTCTCTTCCTGCTCTAATGTTTGATGCCTCTGTTTCTCACTACAAATGTGGATCTTTGGGTCAAGAATTAGTCTAAGCTTTTGTCATACAACCAACACCCTTAACCAGGAAGGGCCAGTGGTCCAGAGGCCAAATGAGAATAGGAAAACAGAATAGTGATACAGGGTAAGTGTGCCACATATCAATGAGCCTCATGGGCTAGTGGCCCAAAGCCATACCAGTAGTCATGCCCTGATGCCCAAAGGATCCCTGGGGCTACTGAGGATGTTACCTATCATTCCTTTCCCTCTAAACACTTAGTAAGTATATTATACAAAAATCCCAGTCTTATACCAGAGGAAATTCACATTTTCAATAATAGGATTATATATTTAGAGTTAGAAGGTATCACAGAGGCCATCTAGTCCAACACCCTCATTTTGGGATAAGGAACTTAAAGCATAGAGATATTAAGTAATGTGCCCAGGATCATAGAATTATTAAATGTTGGAGGCTGAAATTAAACTCCAGGCTTTCTCACTCCAAGTCTGGAGCCCTGGGTCATATAGAGCACTAAGTCACATAGACCCTGACCCCAGGGAACTTATAGTTCAAGGAAGGGCTAAAGTACACACACAGATAATGATGCATGGTGAGATACAAGACATATATGTAATACAATGCTCCATGAGGTCTAAGGGGGGGAAGTCATTGCTTCCTGGAGGGGGTGACATTTGAGTTGTGCCTTAAGAGGGTCAGGAGAGAGAAGCCCTTCCAGATGTTCTGCTCCTGTGGCTGTTCCCAACAGTGAAGCAAAGCTACCTCCTTTAAGCATGGCACAGCCACTGCACTTGTGATTCTGGCACCTTCTTTCCTTGCTGGTACTGCTCTCGAAGGAAAAATCAATTGTCCCCACGAGGGCCATTTCAGAAGGAACCTATTCCTGAGTTTCTAGGAGAAAAAAAAACTTTCTTGCTGGCCTGTTAAAAGAAGAAAGGGCAAGATGGCTATAGTGGAAATCACCTGCAAAGGAAGGGGAGGGGGAGCAGTGGGAGCAATTTACTGCTGAGCCAAACAAGCTCCCCCACCCCCACTTCCTGTATATCCCCCCCCCCCTGCCTAACCCCAGCCTCCCTGAGACTCTGGGAGACAGTGCCATGCTGTGGACGCTTGCTTCCTCTGCTATCACACTCCCGGCCTCTGCAGGTACAGTAGGTCTGCTTCCTGACCCCATTTCCTCACCAATCTCTATTGAGCTGGATGCTAGTGACGCTTCTGCCATGCCAATCAGATACCACCGCAGGCTGCAGTGCAGTTTGCTACAACAAATTCACAGCTCCCAAGTAGATTCAGTGGAAAACTACTGTGGCAAAGCAGCCTAATTAAACTGACGTAATTTCCATAGCCGTGTACTTTTATCAAATAAAAAAAAATAACGCCCAGAAAAAAAAATAAATCATGTCTCTCTAATCTTGTAAAATCAACTATAGCTGCAATGCATTTAAAGGATGTTTTTGCTCAATGTTATTGACTTCCAGAATGTCAAGAGCTAGAAGGGACCTTCGAGATACTTTATCTAACTCAGCCCTTTCATGTTTCAAATGAGAAGGAAGTCTAGAATGGGAGACTGAATTGTCCAAAGTCACTTTAACAAGAAGCAGCAGAGCCAGAATTTAGACAGAAATCTTTTGATTCCAGTCAAATCTCTACACTACACCTACCCTCAGGCCAAAGTTATAAAATGCTAAAATCCAGGGAGTCTTCCTTGAATGAGCTGAAATACAGATATTGTAATCCAAACACATATTATCTGAATGAGATAGTAGAAAAAGTACTTGAAGTCAGAGGACTTGAGTTCACATCCCAGTGAACTTCTCTGTATCTCAGTTTCTCTATCTGTAAAATGGTGGGAGTTTGACTAATAATCTTTGAAGTCCCTTCTAACTCTATATCTACTCTTTCATATGATCTCTCTAGGCCTCAAGTCCCTCATCCATAAAATGAGGAGAAAAGACTAAATGGCCTCTAAAGTCTCCTCCAATTTTATCCTAGGAGACCTATAAAACACTGAAAATAATCAGCACCACACAGCTCAGGACAGCTCCTAGTTTTTTTCAAACCTGGCAGCAGGAACACAGTAGGGATAGGGAGGCAAATATTCCCTTTCCTCAGAGGAAATAATGTATCAGTAAACACAAACTCTAGAGATTTCAAATTGTAATAATGGAATTGAGTGGCTTGGGACAGTACTCCCTCATGAATTCTTTGGCATGGTGTAACCAAAAGAACACAGAGAAAGGAGACCTGACTTTTAATCTTGGCTCCCTAGCAAATTCTCTTGAGGAGTCACAACCTCTCTGAGATGTAGCTTTGAACTCTCTAAAAAGGGAAAATACTCTTTTCTCCCAGAGTTGTTGTAAGACTTGAAGGAAATCATTGGAGCATAGATCAAGAAGAAACCTCGAAGGCTATCTAGTCAAACTCTTGTTTTAAAGATGAAGAAATTGAGACACAAAGAGACTAAAGTCTTTTGACAAATCGAAGTGATTTGCCCAATATCTCAAGGCACTGGGCACCAGAGGTAGGATTTGAACCCAGGTCCTATGACTTCCATATCCACAATGTTGTCATTGTACTATACTGCCTCTGTAACTTATGTAAAAGGAAAGTAAAAATGCACATGTAAGGAAGGCATTCTTATGTTACCATATGAACTGTAGATAAAAGGGAAATGACATTAACCTGGAAGAATAAGGGAAGGGAAGATCACCTCTTTAACACCAGAGGTATCAGTCAATTTCCACATGTAAATGAGATCATGTTCATTTTCATAGCTCCTCCCTCAAAGGAATCAGTCTGGCTAAGCTGACAGGAAAGAACTTGGTGGATGGGACAAACACTGGTTTTAGAAGATGACTTCACTCCTCCTAGTAGGTGAAAACAACAGCCTTTGTGTACAAGGTGAAATACATGGTGAATGCCCAACAAGAGGGAGAATGGAATCATAAATCTAGAACTGTAACCTAATCCTCTCATATATCTGATGAGGAAACTGAGGTCTAGAGTGGTTAAGAAACTTGGTCCCAAGAATAGGCATAGAAAGCAACAGAGCTAAGAATGGAACCTACACCCTCTAAAACCAAATCCAGTGTTCTTTCTACTAAGCCATATTGCCTCCCATATTACTTACAGAGGGGTTTATTCAAAAGGCTAGGACCTGGATGCTACCTCAAAACAAAAGGTAAGAAAACCTGACCTCATTTAAGAAATATAATCAACCTGATGTAATGACTTATAGTCACTAAAACAAATCAATCACATGGATAGACATGGCAGAGCATTCTAGAGAAAATGTTTAGGCTAAGGGAAACCTGATAATGGAGCAAAGATGATTTCTTGAGACGAGGAAGCAGAAAGAAGCCCAAAATATGTGAAAGGGCTAATTAAAAGGTTAGTACATGGCTGCTTGCCTCCAGCCTTTTCCTTGAGCCAGAACAAGCCCCAAGAGGCCAAATCAGTAACTATGATATGAACAGGATACAACCTGAAATCATAGGGAAACCTGATGGGCTCACATCCCAGCACACTTTAGGGGAAAGACTACCAGCTCCAGAATTAGAGGACCTGGCTTCAAAATCCTAACTTTTCTGTTTGCTACTTATGATCTCAAGGATGTTGTTTAGCTTTCTTGGGACCTCAATGTCTTCATCTGCAAAATGAGAGAGTTGACTTAGATGACCTCTAAGGTCCTTTCCAGCACTGAATCTACGATCTGAGGAATGAAGAAGTCAAAGAACGATACATGAAGACTTAGGACTGGTTGTTGCTCCTGTGATTCAGAAAAGTCCACTGAGAACATGACTGTCCTGAAGAAGATGGGAAGGTAAGATACAGAAAGAGGGACACAGAACAATTCCAGGATCTCTCTTAGAAATAACCATGGGCATAGTCACCAAGAAAAGAGCAATGCAATGCACAAAAATTGGAGACAATTTTTTATGACATTTTTGCAAGTCAGCATCTGTCCCCTCAGGAAAACTCAAATGGTTTGGATGTTTATGTAACATGGAGACCATGGGAAAGAATTTCTGGGAGACGAAATCCAGGACAAGAGAATATTTAATTCTTGGTGAAAGCTTTTGGTGGTATCTGCAAAGCCTCTGGGAATACGAGTGGGCCACTGGAGAGCAGAAAACCATAAGCTGCATGAGGGAATTGCCAAGTCTTATGTAACCTCTGTACCTCAGTCAATTGTGGTGCAATGGTTAGAAGCTAAGGGGAAATAAAATTAAACATAAGCCCTGCCTATATACACTCAGGCTGTTTAGACTTTGAATAAATCATTTTATCTCTAACTTCCCTAGGCAACTTTGTAGCCTATAAGTTAAAAAGTTGGAGTAGATACATGTTGTTCAAAGAGTTCCTTGCAAGAACTCCCAACACTGATAAAATCACAGATGTGGTTAAAAAAAACCCAGGGTCTCCTCCATGTCACAGTGACCTGAAGAAATAGCATCAATTCACAAATATTGCTTTATGATTTACAAAGGTTTCTCTGTCTGTCTCTGTCTCACACATACACACATAACCATGTGAACTAAATAATACAAATATAATCATCCCTATTTTATAGATGAAGAGGATTATAAAGTGCATATATGTATATGTATACACACACACACACATACATATATGATAAGAGGAAGTAAAACATCAGCTTTGGACCAAGAGATCTGGGTTCAAAAATGTTTCTCATACTATCTTGTGACTGTGAGTTGCCTGCAGACTGGAAGTGAAATAGAAGCTCAAATGGTACCAGAGTAGTCAAGGAAGGCTTCAGAGAGGAGGTAGAATTGAATCTTAGAACCTTCGGAATAGAAGAGTTTAGAAGTCATCTATACCAACCCCCTACTCAAATTGTGACACTCTTTTACAATATCTTTGACAGATAAAGGGGTCATCCAGCCTCTTCTGCAAGATTTCCACTGCTACAGAACCTCCTTATCAAATCAATTTTTTGGACAATTTTGTTATAAGTTTTTCTTTCCTCAAGTTGTGCCAAAATATATTTCCCTTTAATTTTCATTTGTTGGTGCTAGGTGTTGCCCAGTAGTGCCAGGCAGTAAATACCTCAATGTACAAGCCTAACCACTTTCCTGTATAATAATCCTTTAAGTATTTGAAGACTGACTCAGGGTTTGAAGATTAGGATTGGAAGAGAGATGATTTTTATTCCTGGTAAAGTTCTATAATTAGAGAATGATTCCTGAGCAAACATAAAGATTAGCAATCATTGCCTTACCTAGATTAGGGTAAGGGAGACTTTGTCCCTAGGCAAATTTAGAAATTTAGAGAGTGCTGACAGAAATCTATTTCTTCAGCAGCAGAGAAATAAGAGAGTTTAGTACCTAATTAGCAAGAATAATTAATGAAAACAAAACTACCAAAGTGCATGCTGCTTCAAATAAGTACCTCTCTGATCTTATCTGGCCCAGTTCCCTTTACCACCAGATGACAGCTTCATGTAATACTGGGGTCTCTTCCCCAGCAAAGATTTGTGTTTGGTATTCTAGTGTTTCCTCCTTTTCTCCCACCTTATTTCGCAAAATTTGTCTTAAATGTTGAATAACGACCTAAATGCTAAAATTGTCCGTTACATTTCTGGAAACAATAATCACCAAGCATTAAGAATGGTAGACTCTGAATTCTGGGATTCCAATTTCCATGTTTTATAGAATGCCCAAACTGTCAGATCAAGAGAATTTCTTAGACATATTATGCCTAGATTGCAGCATTACATTTGGCAGTCTCCAGTGATCTAGTTGTAGACACACTGCAGAGAGAACTCTTGGATTATAGTAGCGTTAGGCAGGTTTAGAACTGATTGAATGCTTGGACCCAAAGAATATTTCTTGATTAATAGATCAATATGGATCTATTATGGAGTGTCCCAGGATTCTGTCATCAGTACAATTCTGTAAAACATTTTTGTAAATAATTTGGTTGAAGGTCTGAATTGCTGACATTTGCAAGTAACTACTAAGCTCCAAGAGATGGCTGACACAATGAAGGATGAAATCAAGATTCAAAAAACTCCATGGCCTAAAATAATAAATGGTTTGAATATGTGAAATATAAGAGGGATTACACGGGTTCAAAAAAACTGCACAAATGTGGGATGTGGGAGATGTCACTAGACAACAGTGTTTGTGAAAAAAGAACTGGGGATTTCTAGTACTACAAGATCAAATTCAAATCAAGAATGTGATCCAAATCACAAAAAGCTGATATGATCTTGGGATATGTTACAAGTTCACAATGAAGGAGACTAAAATCCCACACAGATGAGTACACAGAACTCATCTGGAGTTCTATGACCTCTTCTGGGAATCATTTTGCAGTGAGGGTGCTCACCAAATGGATAGTCCAAGAACTCTCTGGAGCAGAATCAAGAGAGTCCTGCAAGAAAGGAGGCTCATGAAGTAGTAGGAAGCAAGAAGTAAGGTGAGGAGCCTGGAGAACAAAAAGTATTCATGATGCAAAGAAGGATTAGAGGTAACATGATAACAATGGCCAATGGTTGGAGAAAGAGAACCACTGACTCATTTGAAAATGAGCAAAAGCCAGAGAACAAAGGAATGGTGCTCAGTGGGTATGAAGAGAATGTAACACAAGACCAACAAGGAATAATAAAGGAGAAATAGAGAGAAGGGGTCATCCAAGAGGATGACCAAAGTACAAAACAATAGACACATAGAAAGAGTGACAGATAATTAGCAGACAACCTATGTACTCCACTGTAATTCTTAAGAAGTCAAAAAAAAATGCAAGGAAGAATCCCAGTCCCACAGGACTCACTGAAGTGAACTTCAGAGATGTAGACAAGGATTATATAGCATGGGTGAGTATAGATGTATAATCTACAATTTAGAGAGCATACACACACTGATAAGATCACAGATTCATCTGCATATATGAGTGTTACAAAAAAAAAAGTTTCCTAACTATTCAAAAGCAGAATGTTCTGCCTTGGAATCAATCAATCAAAAATTGATTTAACTTAAATTAAATGCATTCTATGTGCAAGGCACTGGAGATACCAGGGGGAAGATCCATAAGCATATACAAAATAAATAGAAGATGATTTCAGGAAAGGGAAGGGGTGAGACACTAAAAATTGCTAGGAATAAAGAAAGGTTCTGTGTATTAAGTGGAAGTTTGTAAGGTAGTGAGTTCCCCATCACTGAAGCAGATAGAGATGATTTGTCCAGGCTTACACAGGTGTTAGGTGTCTGAATTTGAATTTGAACTCAAGACTTCCTCACTCCAGGACCATCTAGCTCCATGCCATCTAGCTGTATAGGAAAGAGAAAAAGTATACTCTAGAGAGGGGCTCTAAGAATCCTCTGGGGAGAATGTCTTACCACGGCTGGATGACATGCCAGAAAAGTCATAGAAATTTCTGTCCAGGTATGGATTAGACTAAATAAACTCTGAGGTCCTTTCTAGCTCTGAAATATGAAGATTCTTATATCTGAAGTTGAAATTGTGCACTTCCCTCCTCACTAACAGCCTCTGGATGAGTTCAGAGGACCCTCCCAAATGCAAGCATACAGCAGCAATACAGGCTCTATGCTTCCCCCCTTCCCTCCAACTGGGATCATGGGAAACTGTTAGCAATAGCCAATGTGACCTTGGCTCTGTGGCTATTCTGCATCACCTAGGACCTTCCGGCTGTTTGTAAATGTGGGCAATGTTATCAGGGCTATTGGAAATACAACACTCATCATTCTGGGTACAGTCATCTCCCAATACACACACAAATGGAGAAACAGCATCTACTGTTACTGCTGGAGCTGACACAGAGAAACAAGACATCACAAAGGGCGACCCAAGGATGGTCATGTTCTCTTTGGAACAGCCTGAAAGAAAGCAGGCTCACGAAGAGACCCTGGCCAGAAACAGACATTTGCAGGTACATTGTTTATAGAATAACATTGCCAGTTACAAAGAGTTTTGCATCTAGGGCTGATGGCACTGATGCCCTAACCCTCCAAGACCAATTTGCACATGATTAGGTTGGCTAACCCATGAGCATATTAAGCTTCCTGGGCTAATTGGAATAGATGCTACTTACTAGTGTCCATGCTCAACTTCCCTAATCAGGCTCTCTCTGCTTAGTGAGGAAAATCCACAAGAAAGCTGAGGGGGCAGGGAAGGCAGTGGAGCCTGTGTGTGTGTGTGTGTGTGTGTGTGTGTGTGTGTGTGTGTGCATATGGGTGTGTGACTGGTCTCTTGCTGGACAAGAGTCCATGTCTTCTCTTATGTCCCCCACAGTGCCCAACTCTGATGAACTAACTGATCCTGGAAAAATAAACAACTAGTTAGTGAAATCAGCCAATCTACAATCCATGGGGGCAGCAGAAGAAATGGAGTAAGAAGACCTGATATCAAATTCTAAGTTTTGCTACTTCCTTCCTATGTGACCTAAAGCCAGTCACCTCTTAGCACAATGCCTGGCACATAATGGGTGCTTACTAACTGACTGGCTGACTTCACTTCTAAAAGACTGAACTTGTTAATTTTCAATGTACCTTCTACTTCTAGATCTATGATCCATATGACCTATGTTCTATCTTTAAGACTCTAGGGCTAGGTTATTTTCATCCAAAAGGGGTTCTGGGTGATACTAAGAAAGGGGAACACAATTAAGAAATTTAGATTTCTTGGGGTAGCTAGGGGGCACAGTGGATAGAGCACCAGCCTTAAAGTCAGGAGGACCTGAGTTCAAATCTGGCCTCAGACACTTAACAAGTCCTAGCTGTGTAATCCTGGGCAAGTCATTTAACCCCAATTGCCTCAGCAAAAAAAAAGAAAGAAAGAAAGAAAGAAAGAAAGAAAGAAAGAAAGAAAGAAAGAAAGAAAGAAAGAAAGAAAGAAAGAAAGAAAGAAAGAAAGAAAGAAAGAAAGAAAGAAAGAAAGAAAGAAAGAAAGAAAGAAAGAAAGAAAGAAAGAAAGAAAGAAAGAAAGAAAGAAAGAAAGAAAGAAAGAAAGAAAGAAAGAAAGAAAGAAAGAAAGAAAGAAAGAAAGAAAAAAGAAAAAAGGAAAGAAATTTCTGCATGCTTTTTCTTATTGGTTTTCACAGAATCATATAATAGATTGAGAGCTGGAAGAGACCTCAGAGGTCATCTAGTCGACCATCACCCCCATTTCATTGATGAGAAAACTGAGAATCGGAGAATTTAAAGGGCTCACCTAAATTCACATTGGAAGCTGAGAGAGGATTTGAGCTCATATCCTATAGACCCAAATTCAGCTTTCCAAATTAATTCAATCCAGCCTTTCCCCTGCATTAAGCCACTTTTAGTACCTGTTCTGACTCTATCATGGTATCTCTGAAGGGCACTATTGCATGTAAATATTTCTTGGGCAATGTTTTTGTATGGTAAGCTATACTGGCTCAGCACAAGCTAAGAAGTTTCCATCCAAACTATAGCTATGAACTTCAAGATTTCTAATAGCATAATCTGTCAAAAGTCCCTAGAGCACAAAATTAGAGGGAAGAATTACAGCATGTGAAACAGGAGGCTTTACTGGCTCATTAACTACTGGGGCCTTGGTAGGTCATTCTCCCATAGGACTTTTAGGGCACCTCCTTACTTCACTCTTTCTAAGCTTCCTAGGCAGCTACATGACACAGAGGAGGGAGCATTACAGCCTGAAATCAGGAAGACCTGATTTTAAATATAGCCTCTCGCACTAACTAGTTATGTGACTAGGCAATTCACTTAATTTCTGTCTGCCTTCGTTTCCCTAACTATAAACCAGAGTTGATAATAGCATCCAAGAGTTGTCATGAGCATCAAATGAGATACTTTTAAAATGCTTAGAATAGTGTCTCACACATAGTAGGTACTTAATACCTGTTCCCTTCCTTTGCTTTCTCCCTATGCTTCCCAGTAATCAGAAAGATTGACAAAATTTTAAGACAATTACTATTTTGTTGAAAACACATCACAGAGAGGTATAGTCACCTCCATTTATTGACTGGCTGACCACTTCTAAAAGATTGGACCTGTTAGTTTCCAATGTACCTTCTACTTTTCCTTTAAGAGAATAAAACAACTTTGAACAAGAAGAAATCGAAAGATTGTTTTCTTGTTGCTTTTCTTCAAAATGCTGCAATCATCACATGGGATGGGATGGAAGAGTATCAGAAAGCTGTATAACATATAAACATGGCAATGTGGTCAGCATGAAATTCTGCCTATCACCTTCTATTTGTAGCAATCATGAAAAGGGAGAAGAATAGCATCCAAACCCATCCAATATGCACTTATTAAGTCTACTGAGTATGGTGCTGTCCTAAGTACTAGGGATACAAAGACAAATCCCCAAAGTGATTTCTGTCCTCAAAGAACATATAATCTCTTGCAGAGGAGGAATGAATATAACATAAATGGAGAAATAGATATATAATAATTTTTAAATATATCTTTTATTGTTGCACATATAACATGATATTAATTTTTCTCCCTTGATTGGAAAAATTTTAATTGATATTAAACAAAAAATTACTGTCATTTCCCACTAAACCCAGACTCCTCATAGAATCTATAGTTTTTTTAAATAATATTTTCCTCAATTACATGTTATAATAATTTTTATTTGGTGTTAAACAAAAAAATGTCATTTCCCACTAACCTCAGAATCCTCATAGAATCTATAGCTTTTTTAAATAATATTTCCCCCAATTACATGTTAAAACAATTTTAAAGTCTTATTATCCCCATTTTCTAGATATTTAGATTTGTAGATTATATATATTTATAGATAGATATAGATAGAGGAAATTGAGGCAAATGAGATTAAGTGGAAGAGCTAGGACTTCTGATTCCAGGTCCAGTGCTTGTATACATTATGCCATAGTGGCTTTTATGCCATAATGGGATGAAAATTATAAACTTGGTCTTCCCTAATATCAATTTGTACTTATTCAGTACACTACAAAGGAATGTCTCTGAGGTCAGAGGTCCTTGGTTCAGCTCTCACTTCTGAGATTTACTGCCTATGTGATCTAATTCTCTCAGAAGACCATATTGTCAAACTGCAAACACTACATCACAAAGCAGCAGCCACCCTGCCTCCATTTGAAGACTTTCTCTGAAAGGGAATTTACTCTCCCATGAGATGGCTCATTTCCTTTTGGACATCTGGGATTAGGTTCTGTAAGAACCCCTGGGGTAATGCACATAACAGAGAATCTGCTTCTGTTTTCCCTTTCCTAAGATATGGCATCAGCATGTTCAGTATACTCCCAAGTGGACACTAGTACCATAGCTATGTAATGCCTGTGTCTCCAGACTTGCATTTACATGAATGGCACCATACAGGCTTTCTAGGCTGGCAGAGACTCAAGGGAAAAAAACATGATTTGAACAAAATATAATTATTTCCAACCCAAGAGCTGGCTCCATGCATGAACAGTTATCCATAACAACACTGTCCATATTCCCAAACTGCTAAACTGGGAAATTAAAAGAGACCATGTGTATGGTTTGTTTAGTTTTATTTTAATTTCTGAAGTGCTTGCTGTTACTGAATGATACAGAACAGGTATTAGCCCAAAGGTCAAAGTTATAATAATGGAAAGCTCAATGGAAGGGCCCTGAAGCAAAGAGTGCTAAATTTAAAACCATGAGCTCTGGATTCTAATCCAGGCATGGCTATTACTACCTATATAAGCTTGGTTAGTCACTTAACTTCTTTGAGCCTCGCTTTACATTTCTATAAAAATTAAGCACTTGGGCGAGGTGGCTTCTAGGTCACATCTATACTCAAATCTCTGGTGCTATGATCCTAAGAAACCCATTCCCTGCCCACCAAGAATGCTGGACTTGAGTCTGTGCCTCAGTGCTGATACTCACTAGGTACCTGATCCTTTCAAGAGCTTGTCATCCTTATCTGTGAAATGGAACTAAAAATGTTTATACTTATAGGATTGTTATGAGAGAAGTTCTCTGAAAATCTTAAATTTTATCCTACCTCAATCTCAAGCCTTTATTATTGTTGCTGTTGCAATAGAAACTCTCTCATATCCTTATTTGTGCTTTCTGTCAATGAATGAACAATGATCAGATAACGAAGGCACTAGAAAAGGTGACATTTCCTTTTGGATAAGGCACTGAACTTGGACTATATCCTACCATGGATACTTCCTAGTCATGGACACTCCCTAGCCATGTGATTCTCAACACATCCCTAACTTTTCAAAGCCTTGAGATCTCTTGTCTCATTTGAAAAATGAAGCTAATGTAGTTCAAATTTCAACAAACACTTATTAAAAAACCTACTTTGTACAAGGCACTATGCTGGGCGCTTGGGCTATAAAGATAAAATAAGGCAAAAATTCTTACTCTTTAGGAGTTTCCAGTCTATTTAAAGTGTGAGTGGGGCAGGGTGCACTATAAGCTAAATCAAACTGTGTAGGTTCTGGCAAAGGTACTCAACACTCCACAGAGTTGAGAAAAGTGTTTTATAAATCTTTAAAAGGAAAGCACTTTTCTAAACAAATAAGTTGGTATTATTTTAAAACAGAAGAAAGTCATCACAGCCTTGATAGCAATGTTCCCCAATTATAAAGTCATATAATGTCAGAACAGAAAGGGACCTTAGAAGCCATTTACCTCAAATGAGGTTCTTATTGGGAATAGGACCTCCCCAAAGCCATAGGGTAAACTAGTGGTTGGCAAAGCCTTGCCCCTTAACACCCACCTCTGCTCCCCAGTTGTTATCATGGCTCTTTATGAAGGACAAATGTAAGGTTATCTATCTCTAGCTCTACACCGTGTGGTTAATTCATCTGATACCAACCCTAAGATGAACTTTTTCTCTTATAAAAAGAGGACACAATGAAATATAAGCTACCCAGTGACAATGTTTTAACTTGCTGAATCAGCCGCACTTCAGGAAATCAAGAGTCTTTTAGAGACAAGATGGATCACTTACATCTACAAAAATGAGCCCTCATCAAAAAAGAGTGAAATCATGGAGTGTTCAGTGTTAGCCTTTAATTATTGAACAAGTCAAAATTCACTCCAGCTGGAACACACAGCCCACTAGCCAAAGGAAAGCTTGGGAGGAAAGCTTTCTAGGTTATAGAAGAAGCAGCAGGAATAATAGAAGGAAGGCTGGACCCAGGAAGGCTTGTGTTCATATCCTGCCTCTGAAATTTATTTGCTGTATTAACATGAGCAAGTCACTCACTTGCTCAGAGTCTCCATTTCCTGAGGGAGAATATGTAAAATGGAGATACTGAAATTCATAGTACTTACCATACAGGGTTGGCAGAAGGCTTGATTGGTGAGTGTTTTGCAAATCTGTAAGCCTGCATAAATGCAGCTACTCAGATATTTGGAAGATAGATTCTCCCCATGACAAATGTGAGTTATAACTATCAACATTACTTCAAAGCAGCAAAGAACTATCATATAATTTGATAGTAATTTTCTTCAATCACAGAACTCCCTAAGAGTAGGAATTATTTTAGTCTATATATTTATATCCTGGCATATAGTAGGTGCTTAATAGATGCTTATTTATGGATAGATAGAATAATGGAAATAAAAGGCACATAGTTGATACTTAATAAATGTTTGTTTATTGATGGATAAAATGTCAGAAATGTAAGGGACCTTGGAGACTATATATCCCATTTCCCTTAAGTTGTAAACAATGAAGCAAAAACTTGAAGAGTAATAGCTTATCCAAAGTTTCCACAGAATGGCAGGAGCTAAGAGTAGGTCTTGGGTGTTTCTCTATCACCTCTATTTAGCAAAGTACCTAGTACATAATAGGCACTTAATTTAAAATGTCTATTATAGCAGATTGCTTCCCAGACATTAAGGGAGGGAGTAGATAGAAACCAAACCTATTCTAAAAGTAGTAGCCTTTTCCAGATTTTTCAAGACCTGTGAGACACTGCTGCATTTCGATAGAAATCCATAAGTTCTGGATTCTCATTTTGCCATTGACATTTACTGGCTGTGTAACCTTAGGCAAAAGTCACTTATCACCTTAACCCGAGGCAACTTTTTAGACTATGTAACCCACAGACAAACTTTCAATCTCCATTGGTCAAGGTAAGTTCCACATTGGGAATTACCCATATTGATGACATTATTATTGCTCATTCTTCATTCTCAAAGGGCACCAATGACTTCAGGAGGGTAATGTTTTGACTTGTCACTTCAGTGATGGAGAACTGTGCAAAGTCATCAGCCTCACACTCTCCTCCAAAATCATTGGAATCCAGTGGCAAGCTGATGATGGCCCCAATGATATTATAGGTCTGGACAAAAAGGACCATCTCCAGTGTCAATAAACAAACTCCCCAGACTCATTGATGTCATTTGCATTCTGATTAGTTGATTTCTCTAGTGGAAATTGAATCATCTTAATTACTTGCTTGCCAAGATCCTTACCAAGATTGCTTACTTAGATCCTCCCTTCTTAGGACAATTATATACAATCTTTTTATAATTGCTAGGGTGAATGATACCTGAACAATTTTCCTAGAAACTTACTTCAATTCAATTCAATTCAACACTTATTGAGCACCTGCTCTGTACAGAAGATTGTATTCAATGCTAGGAGAGAAACAAAATTCAAATAAGGCAATAATCCTACATAGTGCTGATGAAACAGACACACAAGTAACTAATGCAAAAATAATACACAGGAGAAGTGTGAACAAAGGTGTCAGGGGAAATCTAAATGAGTAGGTTTTAGTACTGGCTTGTTGAATTGAAATAGACACAGATAGTATAGGTTGAGAATACAAGCTTATCTGCAAAAAAGCAAAACAACAGCAAATGTTACTTCCATGGTGGAACTCTCTGAGCAATATCATCTCACAATTTAAAAAAATCAGGAGTTGGGGGGATTGGGGGCAGAAACAAGCTTGTAGAAAGTTTCACATGAAAGGCAAGAGCATCTCTAGATAAAACAAAGAGTACAACAAACAGAGATGAAATGAAACAGATCTTTTAGTATTTTGATAATGATTGATTTATATTCACAATGATAATTAAATCACACTTGGATGCAGTACCTGAGTGGCCATGGCATTTAAGAAGATGATCTCAGAAACAGTGGCTAGACATGGCCAAATATATTGAGTAAAAATCTGTGCTGACGGAGGCATTTTAGAGATGCTCAGAGATCAATTCTCAAGGTATCTCAAGGAAGAAAGAATTCTAAAAAATGAGCAAAATCATAATTTTTTTACAAAAGAAAGAAAGAAAAAAGGAAGAAAAGTAAGATACATCAGCAAGTATTGATCCAAATGCCTCCTCTCTCATCTCTATAAAATCTTTATGAGAATGGTCTATGTAAGCATCCCAGTGCATTGTAGCTACTTTTGGTACTCTGGTGCTTTCACAGAAGAGACAGACAGACCAATGATACTAAAAGCAATAGGGCTTTATTATAGTCACAAGGGAGAGCATGACGCCTCAAATGAGACACCTAGGGGCATAGGCAGAGGCAATCAAGGATATACCTAAGAGGGAAAGACAGGTTATGGGAATGGGGAGGGGAAGGGAAAATGAAGCTGGATACCAAAGATATATCAAAAAAGATTAAAGGAACCTCAGGCACAATTATCTTTAGGTTTCAGTAGGAATCAAAAGGGGCTCAATAACCATACAAAAATTCATCCTCTGGTCTTGGAACAGAAAGTGACTCTAAACTCATCATTCTTCTAAATTCTGCACAAGGATGCCTGTGTTCTTTGAGGGCAGCTTAGCTAAGGAAAGGAGTTAACTGAGAACCACAAAAAAGGGAAAGTTTGGAGGAGAAATGGATTTGGAGAAGAATAGGAGTTCTATTTTGGCCATGTCAAATTTGAGCTGCTTATGGGACATGCAGAAAGAGATGACCAGGAAGTAGTTGGGTGATCCATACCTGGAATTTAGGGAGAGATAAGAGATGGATTTGTAAATCATATACAAGATGTTAGCAATGATGATTTGCATACTAGAGAGAGCTTTAAAAATACCCAAAACAAGGATGACTAGGAGAAGAGGTGGGCCTGGCATGGAATGAGAATGAGAGATGGGCATGTATCCCTCCTGTTCTCTAGAGATATTAAGTGGAAAAGAAAAAGGCCTCAGCTATATTGGATAAATCCTCTGAAGACATAAATTAAAGTCACATTTCTGCCAAAGAACTACTACTTAAGAGAATTTGAGGTGTTTCAAATTTTTCCAGAATCCTTTGTAGAAATATGAGGATAGTACCCCCCTAAAATACTATAATGAGCTTAGAACTATTCTCAGTTACATTACTATCCATCTTGGCTAAGAAAAGGGGCTATTTTAATTATGTTGGATACAGAAGATAGAACTGCTGAGGTGATGGCAATGGACAAATCTAGAAAAACTATTGTTTTCCTTCTCTCTTTTCTAACCACAATAAAATGGCCTTCCAACTGAGAAGGGGAGAACAAAAAATTGTTAACAGTGTACTAAAAGCCAAAATAATTAAGCAGATCAGAAGACATCTAATAGGTCTCACTTAATTCAAGACATAAGACTCAAAGTTCATGATAATAGTATTATTTTTCAAACTGGAAAGGGGGAAGAGAAGGGGAAAAAAAAGTAAGTTTTATGATAATTTTATTATATATTCAAAAGGAATAACAACTTGTACATAATTGATTTGCAGTTTCAAGTGCAATTATTTTTTATTCTGCTATACTATGGAAATGCTTGATTTATTTCATAAATTTAAAATGAAATAATTTTTTAAAAATTTAAATATCTAACATTTACACGATACCTACTTGTACTATGTGCCAGGCACTGTATTTGATCTTTACAATAACTCTGGGAGTAGGTGCTATTGCAATCTTTATTTTACAGTTGGGGAAACTGAGGCAGACAGAATTTAATTAACTTGCCAGGGTCAAACAGTTAGGAAATATATGAGACTAGATTTGAATTCTGGTCTCCCTGACTCCTAGTACTCTATTCACTGTGCTACTAACTTCTCAACAGATGGATCATCAAAAACAATCAGTGATAATCAGAGAAACAAACAATCAGAGAAAACAGGGAAAAGATCAAAGGATTAGAAAAGAATAGATTCTGTCCCATTTTTTAAAAAATAACTAATATTTACATTGCACTTTAAGATTTACAATGTACCTTAAGATTAGATCATTTGATTCTCACAACATTCCTGAGGCATATATTGATGATATCTAGGGTCATGTAGCTAACAAAGGTATAAGGTAGGAGTCAAACTCAAGCCTTCCTGATTCCAAATCCAGAGCTCTATCCGTTAAGCAACACTGCCTTTCAGGAAAAACAAACAAAAAACTATAGGTTGGAAACTTGATTTCAATTCTGAGCAAAATTCATAGACTCATAAGGTCAAAGACTTAGGACTGAAAGATATTTTCCACCTAGAAGCTATCAAATCCCTATCCATTTTACAGATGAAAAAACTGAATCTCATAGGTCTGAAGTGGCTCACCTAAGAATGAACAAAATTCTGGACTGTACTATTAAAGAGATGGTTTAGGAACACTTGGAAAATAAGCAGTGATTAGTAGGAACCTGCATAAGATTATCAAAAAATCATTCCAAACTAATGTAATTCCTTTTCTTCTATTTTACTTCCTTCCATCCTTCCTTCTTTTTTCTTTTCCTACCTTCCTCTCTTCCTCCTTCCTATCTTCTTTTCTTTCTCCTTATTTCCTCTCCTTCTGTTCTTCCTTCCTTCCTTTCTCACTCTCTCCTTCCCTCCCTTCCTTTCCTCCCTTCCTTTTTCCTTCCTTCTTTTCTTTCTTTTTCCTTTCTTTCTCCCTTCTCTCCCTCTCTTCTTCCTTCCTTCCTTCTTCCTTCTTTTCTTCCTTTTTTCTTCCTTCCTTCTTTCTTTTTTCCTTCCTTCCTACCACTATGGTAGATCAAGGAAATATCATAGATGCAGGATATCTAGATTTTTAGCAAGATATTTGCTTATACCTCTTATAATATACGTGAATCACATAGAAAGATGTGAGCTAGATGACAATCATTAGATGCCTTTAGAACTGATGGATTGGGTAGACAAAGAATTATAACTAAACAAACAAAAGTTAACTTGAGATGGGGGGAAAGGAGTAAAGGGAAGAGGGTGTTCTAATGTAGTGAGCACCTCAGGGATTTATCCTTGTCCTAGTTCTGGTCAACATTCTTATCAATGACTTAGCATGAAGACACAGATGGCATGCTTATCTAATCTGCAGATGGCACGAGGTTGGGAGGGCTAACTGATGCTGGATGACAGAAATGGTACTGAAAAGGGTCTTAACGAGCTGAAATGATGGGCTGAATCTAATAAGATACAACTGAACAGAAATGAGAAAAAAGACATGTACCCTCTCCCCCAACAACCAACTCCAAGGTCTTCTTGTTACCTCTAGAAAAAAAACCTCCTATTTTTCTTTTAAAATCCCATGTAAACTGGCTCTAATCTATGTCCCCAGACTCACTGAATAGTGCTGCCTTTGAGTCATCATGATATTCATGTGATATTTGTGTGGGCAGTGAGACAGCCAAGTTAGTGCTCAAGAGCAAGCTTAGTACCTGGGTGACTGAGGCTCCATCCATAACTACTACTGCTGGCAATTTAAAAAGTTCTTAGGTTATTCATGTTTAACAAGAGACCCTGAGAACTCATATATGCCAGTTGCTCGTATTCTAATCCAAAATGCCCCTACCCCATTCCATTTCTTGTGGCTACCATCTGCACTGTGGAGAACATGTTTGCTAAATAAGAAATACAAGGACAGCTACTAACGCTTATAGGCATTCCCACAGAAAGGAATTCTAGGGATACATGGTTTTTAGGTAGAATTTTTCTTTTCCTTTTTCTTTTCTGTACCAATGGATTCAGAATTGTGATTATTGTCTATATTGTAGAACAAGTTCCAAAGCTTGCATATCTAAGGTCTCACAAGTCAACGTCCATTTCTAACCAAGGGTTAATTTCCTCCTTACATTGTTCTTCTATTATACTCATACCACATTTGTTCAGCCATTCCCCAATTAATGGAAACCCTCTGTGATTCCAATTTCCCTCTACCATACAAAAATATTATGAATATTTTGTTATGTATGAAGCCTTCTGTTTTTATGTCCTTGGGGTAGATACCAAGCAGAGGGATTTCTGAGTGAAAGGGCATGAAAGATTTATTGATTATTAATTACCTATATTATTTATATCTTCAGCCAGGTCACAGAGAAAAACACATCTTGGACAAAGCCCAAACCGGCTTAAAGTGTTGTTTGATATACAGATTAGTTCAAAGGTTTTATCTTCCTATGATCCATCTCAATATTGCTGCAGAATAGAATTTTTTTTTAAAAAAGAAGGCAATGGCTTGAAGGCATCTAGATCATGTTCACTCATCAAGCTCAGTAAAACTAGGCTTTACTGTTCTAGATACCTACAATGGGAAGAATTTAAACTAGAGAAGTACTCTGAAGTCCCTGGTTGGGCAAGGGATTTATTCCTTCATTCACTCAAATATTTATAGAGTGTCTACTATGAATAAAGTTCTGGAGGTTCAATGGTGGGGGGAAGAGGAGGAGATGGTTACAAAGATGTATAAGGTCACTCCTTGTCCTTGGAAGCTAATAGGAGAGAAAAGGGTCAAATCTTGGAGGCTGAGAGAAATGGTCTTGAAGAATGGTTATCATTAGGCAGAGATACAGAGAGGACATTCTGGGAAGAGATTGAAACAGGGTGGTTAGAAAGAGAACAAAGAGATGGATGTAAAAAATTGCTGAAGAAGGAATTTTCAGGACTTGGAAGCCAAATGGATATGAAGTAGTGGGGAGGAATGCCCTAGAGGTGACTAACGCTCCTAGAGGAGCCTTAATGGATGGAAGAAAGGCAGTCCCATTGACTGCAATCAGAAAATCAGGAGGAAGAGCTGGTTTGGCAAGGGTGTTGAAAAGCTTACTTTTAATTATATAGGTCAAGGTCCAATGGTCATAGGATGACAGATTTGGAAATGGAAGGGACCTTAGAGATCATCTAATCTAAACCTCCTCATGGTACAGAGAAGAAAAGTAAGATCCAGAGAGCTTGAGGGTCTATTTGTGTATATATTTAGATAAATACATGTCATCTCTCCTATTAAAATGCCTTGAAAGGAGATTCAAAGATTCCAAGGTGAAAGATCATCTAATCCAAGCCCTTTTTACAGATAAGGAAACTGAGACCCAGAAGTTAAGTGATTTACCCAAAATCACAAAGGTAGTAAGAGGCAAAACTAAGGTTCTTATAACTCCAAGTGCAGATAAAGGGCATCCAATATTTTTCAAAAATGTAGGGGTCCAGCTGGACTCCAAGAAGTCTACACTTTCCCCCTTTCTTCTCCAAGATTTCATTCACTTCAACTGCATGTCTGGAAGTTGGATAAACCTGCCTGCTACTCAGATTTGCCTTAGAAGTAGTTATCCAGGAAGAGGTGAGGAAAAATGTGGAAAATTCCAACAGAAACTGTTTCCAAGAGATGGCCAATCACGGAGCTCACAGCCAATGCTGGCAACCAGGAAAAAACAGTCTCCAGCCAGGCAACTGTGAAGAGGACAAATGCTTGCCTCTCCTTCCAAGTAATGGTCAATCTCAGGGGCCAAAGTTTCATCACAGAAGCCTCTCGGCTGTAATTTTGCTTTTAGCGATTTACTGGAATCAAAAATCCTCCAGGTATTTCATAGAAATTTCTCATTTCTAATTTTTGTTACTTAAGGGGAAAAAAACTCCAACCTCAAGACACATCTTTATCTTTAAAATCTGAGATGGCAATTAAGAGAAGCAGGTGTCCATGAACCACAGAGGGATCCAGGGAGAGAAACATGCAAAGCCCATCACAGAAGTGCCATCAGAGAGACAGGCAGAAAACCGGCTATTTTCAGATGTGCCTATTGGTGGTAAAAGAGCAGGACCAGCTCATGTGGCAGAAGACAGAGCCCTTCTTCCCTGCCCAGGATCAGGTGCAAACTAATTAAACAGAAGAAATTAATGAGCAGGCACTAGCACTTGAATCAATTAGTTCTGATAAGAATGGGGACTGCTACTGGTTTTAATGTGTTAAAATTCTTCAAACAAAAATGAAATTCAATTTTGTTAAAAGAAATAGAAATGTTTGTACAGGTGCATATGTATGTATACCCCTCAATCTATGTATATATATTTATTTATGTATATGTCTATACATGCACACTATATATACCATGTGTGCACATATGTGTATATTCTGCAGCATGCACATATATATACATTTGTATACATGCATCTGCTTTTCTATCGTATTTTCTCATATATATTTATTTAAATCTTGCATTAAAGTGATATTTGTAGTCAAAGTACCAATCAAATGTTCAAAAGCATGCCCCCTAGCCAGCACAGCAGGACACGTATCTGCATTATCCAGTTGCTACCATTTGCTTCCAAATAAAGGTTAGCCTGTGTTCTCACACACAGCTGCTCCTTTTGTTATATCATTGTCTCCAAATGGGATGGCTCTGATAATACATTTACCAGCCTCCGAAGGCCTCAGGACAAAAAGTTGGAACAAATAATTTGATTTGGATTCAGTGCCTTGCTCAGGGAGCTGACCATAAGTGCCATCCAAAGCTTCACTCTCTGCATGAGAATGAGCCAGTGATGAGTGCCATCACTGAGGGTACAGACGTGGGAAGGGGCTGTTAGCACAAGAAGGAAGGCAGTGCAGGGGCAGGAGCAAGCAAGTGTAGCCACAGTGTTAGGAAAGACACCGGCAACCCTTTTCCAGTGGAACCTGAATCAAAGGAAGCACGTTGCCGGTCTTTGATCCTTAATATTGACCTGTAGATCCTTAATACTGACCTGTAGATCCTTAATAAATATTGACCTGTAGATCCTTAATAAATATTGACTTGTAGATCCTTAATAAATATTGACCTGTAGATCCTTAATAAATATTAACTTGTAGATTCTTAATATTGACCTGTAGATCCTTAATATTGACCAGTAGATCCTTAATAAATATTGACTTGTAGATCCTTAATAAATATTGACCTGTAGATCCTTAATAAATATTAACCTGTAGATCCTTAATAAATATTAACTTGTAGATTTTTAATATTGACCTGTAGATCCTTAATACTGACCTGTAGATCCTTAATAAATATTGACTTGTAGATCCTTAATACTGACCTGTAAATCTGTAGTCAATGAGAATGGATAAGGAAGAAGTGAGATGTGGGTTAAGACTTTGGTACTATGAATGAGTATCAGGGCCCTCCCCTTTTCTGTGCTCAGAGTTATCACTGATTATTATCACCATAGGATTTTTTGATCCACTTACAACATCTCTCCTCCATCTTCTCTCTACCTTGACTTTAGTTCAGGCCCTCTCTGTCTCTAGTTTTCCCCCTCTTTAACCCATTGTGTATATAGTTGCCAAAATGATCTGATTGTGCCATTCTTCTACTCAAGAAATTTCAGTGAATCCCTATTGCTTCTAGGATAAAATAAAGTTCTGCAATTGCTATTTAAAGTGCTTCACAATGAGCAGAACCAGGAGATCATTGTACACAGCAACAACATTATATGATGAACAATTCTGATGAATGTGACTCTTTCCAACAATGAGATGATTCAGACCAGTTCCAATGATCTTGTGATGAAGAGAGCCATCTACACCCAGAGAGAGAACTGTGGGAACTGAATGTAGATCACAACATAGCATTTTCACTCTTTTTGTAGTTGTTCACTTGCATTTTGTTTTCTTACTCATTTACTTTCTTTTTTGATCTGATTTTTCTTGTGCAGCAAGATTATTGTATAAATATCTATACATATTGGATTTAACATATATTTTGACATGTTTAACATATATTGAATTGCTTGCCATCTAGGGAAGGGAGTGGGAGGAAGGAGAGGAAAATCGGAAACACAAGACTATGTAAGGGTCAATGCTGAAAAATTATCCAAGCATATGTTTTGAAAATTAAAAGCTTTAAAAATTAAAAAAAGAAAGTTCTTCACAATCTGGCCCCAGTCTCTTTCTCTAGGTTTTTTGCACATTATTCCCCTTCACAGACTATGCATGCCTTTGGGTGCTTTTAAATTTTTTTATTTGATAAAAAACTGTGTTGTCTCCATTCTACCCCCCTTCTTCACTGAAAAGAAAAACAAATCCTTTGTAATAATGCACAGCAAAACAAATCTCCTCTTTAACAATGTCCTATATACATACACACACACACACACACACACACACACACACACACACATACACACACACATATATATAACTGTTGTTTTTCAGTCATATCCAACTCTTCATGATCCCATTTGGGGTTTTCCTGGAAAAGATACTACACTGTTTTGCCATTTTCTTCTCCAGTTCATTTTACAGAAAAGGAAGTTGAGACACGCAGGGCTAAGTGAATTGCCCAGCATCATACAAATATTGTTGGAGGCTGTCTTTGAACTCAGGTCTTCCTGACTTTGTTCTATTCACTGTACCATCTAGCTGCCCCATATAACGACTGAGGATTGAAATATAACAGGGGAGGTTTCATGTAGCAGTTACACTTGAGCCTTGAAGAAAGATAAATATATAGAGATCTGTATATATATAAATATATATACATATATTTATCTGTACCCTAAGTCCATCACCTCTCCAGAAGGAGGTGGGTAGTATGCTCTCCATGCCTTATATACAAGTCTTAAATACCCTCCCTCCTCACTTCTGCCCTAGAGATTTCCTAGCTTTCTTCCAGGCTCAGTTCTAGTGATACTTTCTAGAGGAAGTCTCTGTTGATTCCGCCAGTTGTCATAACCTTTTCTCCCCTTCTTCCCCATATTATTTAGTAGTTAATTTTTATTTTGATTTTACTCACCTATAAAAATGCTCCAGCCCTAAAAGAATGTTTACAAGGGATGTTTCATTTTTGTTACCTAATAAATGTTTGTTGAATGAATGAATGAAAACAATAAAGGGAGTTATCCTTTTCTAGAGCACAATCTTGAGACTATGGCTTTGCCCCTATGGTTTTATCTTCAAAAGTAACATCAAAATATTATGTGTTGGGGCAGCTATATGGTACAGTGGATAGAGTACCAGCTCTGGCATTAGGAAGACCTGAGTTCAAATTTGACCACAGACACTTAAGACATTTATTAGCTATGTGATCCTGGGCTAGTTACTTCAACTCAATTGCCTCACTTCCTAAATATATAGATTAAATAAATAATATAGATATTCATATCTATAGCTCAATCTATATCTATCTACAGCTATCTATATTTATCTACCTATGTGTGTTTGTGTGTTTATAATGTGCTAAGCTAGTCAATTAAGATCAACTTGATTATAGCATGAGCAATTCTGGGTACAAATTAGGTACAGGTATATGTGGGCAGCATAGTTTAATCTAGCTGGATTTCATTTCATACTTAAATCTGGTTCCTCTCCTCAATCTCAACCCTTTTTTTACCACTATCAGCTATATTCTCATTTTCTCTAAAGCATCAGACCTTAAAAAAATCATGTCTTTTTGGGTTAAATTCCAGAATCGATAATCCCCAGGTTCCAGTCAAGACATAACTTGCTGTATAACACCAAATTCCTGAGCTTGGTCCTCGATTCCATCATCAGAGTTTCTGACCTCGTTTCTCCCTGAATGCCCAGCTTTTGTCCCACCAGCTCAGTCAAGGTGAACTTCTACCAAGTTGCTGTTCTTCTGGCAATCTTGCTCTCATACCAGCCCCATCTGTGTTACTCAGCTTTCCCTCTTGGCTCTTCTTCCTCCAGGCATGTCTTGTCCCAAGAAGTCCGTGACTATTGTCCCTATTTCCCAACAATCCACTTTTAACTGACAAATTCTTATTTTCAACCATCAACATTTATTTCATGTCAAACATTTTTAAGGGTCTACCTCTTGCAAAGTGTTTTGTTTTATACATATATATATATATATATATATATATATGAAGTATAGAAATAAAAATGAAAATGTTCCTACCAAAGAGGTTTTATTTTATTGGGAGTATACACGAGATACACAGATGAGTATATATCAATAATATGAAAAGAGGGAGAAAACATTATAATAACTTGTTTTCCAGTCATATCCAACTCTTCATGATCCCATTTGAGGTTTTCTTGGAAAAGATACTAGACTGATTTGCCATTTTCTTCTCCAGTTCATTTTACAGAAAAGGAAATAGGGACACGCAGAGCTAAGTGAATTGCCCAGCATCACACAAATATTGTTGGAGGCTGTCTTCGAACTCAGGTCTTACTAACTTTGTTCTATTCACTGTACCACCTAGCTGCCCCATATAACAACTGAGGGTTGAAATATAACAGGGAAGGTCTCATGTAGCGGTTACACTTGAGCCTTGAAGAAAGATAAATATTCTCTGAGGCAGAAATAGGGAGGGAAAAGCATTATAAACAAATACTTGGAGGTGAGAATGGGATGCCAAGATTGAAGAGTAGGTAGTAATCCAGTTTGACGGAAACACGGGTAGTTAACATAAAATACAACTGAAGTATAACTCCTGTCAGGAGTCAGATTTTAATAGATATTATATAGATGGTTATCATGTATAATATATGTGATTCTGCATATTATATCATTACATAGATTATTATAGAGGACAAGGTTGGAGAGTTTTTCACTTTATCCTCTGGGAATTCTAATAGTACCTACCTCCCAGAATTGCTATAAGAATAAAATGAGATAATGTTTGTGAAGCACTTCACAAATCTTAAAGCACTCATGCTAAAAATAAATTTTAAAAAATCAAAACAAGCCCCTTAATCTTGGAGGCAATAGGGAGCCACTGAAAGTCTTTTGAGTGAGAAAATAACATAATTGGACTTGAGCCTTGTAAAAAATAAAATTGGCATCTGCATGGAAGATGGAGTGGATGTGAGAGAAACTAGAAGCATGGAGAATAACCAGAAAGCTCTAACAGAAGTCTAGAAAAAGGCAATTAAGGGTTCCCGCTTGAGCAGTGATGGTGAGAGTAAAGAGAAGGGAACAGATACGAGACATCATGGGGAAGTAGACTCTCTCCTTTTTTTATTAAAGCTTTTTATTTACAAAACATAATTTTTCAACATTGACTCTGCAAAACTTTCTATTCCAAATTTTTCCCTCCTACCCCCCACTCCCTCCCCTAGATGGAAAGTAGTCCAATACATGTTAAATATGTTAGAATATATATATGTTAAATCCAATATATGTATACATATATATGTATACATATTTTACAGTTATCTGCTGCACAAGAAAAATTGGATCTAGAAAGGAAAAAAACCTGAGAAGGAAAACAAAATGCAAACATCAACAGAGAGAGTGAAAATGCTATGTTGTGGTCCACACTCAGATCCCACAGGCCTCTCCCTGGGTGTAGATGGCTCTCTTCATCACTGAACAATTGGAACTGGTTTAAATCATTTCAATATTGAAGAGAACCATGTCCATCATGTTGTTGCAGTGCATAATGATCTCCTGGTTCTGCTCATTTCACTCAGGATCAGTTCATGCAAGTCTCTCCAGGCCTCTCTGAAATCATCCTGCTGGTCGTTTCTTATAGAACAATAATATTCCATAACATTCATAGACCATAATTTATTCAGCCATTCTCCAATTGATGGGCATCCATTCAGTTTCCACTACAAAAAGGGCTGCCACAAACATTTTTTCACATGTGGGTCCCTGGGAAGTAGACTCTCTAAAGGCTTGGCAATTGGTTAAATATGGGGAGTAAGGAAGAGAACAGAGACAAAGATTATGAAGGTTATGAATTTGGGTTTCTGGGTGGATGGTACTACCCTCAATAAAATTAGGAGTTTGGAGGAGGGACAGATTTGGAGATTAGGAAAGATAACAAGGTACAGAAAATATCCAGAAGAAAGAACAGAATAATCTGAGGACATGTCCAGGCCTCCAAGAGAGAATCAATACAATTAAATCTCTTCCTGTTCAAATGTCTCATAACACGTTGTTGGGCTTCTTCCACATCTGCTTTTATCTCCTTGTATCTTAATTCTCTGTATAAATTTCCTTCTACTATTAGATGATAAGTTCCCCAGAGTATTCCTTCTTCTTTGTATCTTTGGCATCCAAAATACCAATGTGTAAATAGTAAAATAAAAGATCAAAGACTTAGAACTGGAAAGGACTTCAGGCACCCAATACCTCATTCTGGAGATAAGGAAACTGAGGTCCAAAGAAATTAATTATAATATATTTACAGAGCATTACCTAAAACTCTTACAAACATTTTATCCTCCCAACAACCTTGGGAGGTTGGCAGCATAGTATTATCCCCATTTTACACATGAAGAAACTGAAACTGAAAAGGACAGAAATAGGGATAAGATTGGGGATGGGGATGGGATTATAAACAGGAATAGGGATAGGGAAAGGAACAGCCCTATCATTTCTTTGGTACAGAGAACTTCCTTACCTAATGTAGATTAGCAACTTCCCTGTAACATGTAGTCTTAGACATGGCTCTTTTCAACAATGAGGTGATTCAGGACAATTCTAATAGACTTGTGATGGAGAGAGCCATTTGCATACAGAGAGAGACTATGGGAACTGAATGTGGATCACAACATAGTATTTTTATCTTTTTTGTGTTGCTTGCTTGTTTTTTTTCTTTCTCATGTTTTCCCTTTTTGATTTGATTTTTCTTATGGATAATGATAAATGTGGAGATATATATATAGAAGAATTGCACATATTTAACTTGTACTGGATTACTTGATGTCTAAGGGAAAAGGCTAAAGGGAAGTGAGAGAAAAATTTGGAACACAAGATTTTTCAAGGGTGAATATCAAAAATTATCTTTGCATATATTTTGAAAATGCAAAGCTTTAAAAAAAACATGTAGTCTTAAAGACTTCTTGGAGTAACAGGTTAAGTGACTTGCCTGGGATCATATGGCCTGTCTGTCAGAGATGGAACTTGACACTACATCATCCTGAATATAGAAACTCACTGTGTCACACAGAATCTTATATCCAAAACTGGAAGGGTCCTTGGAGAACAAGTAGTGCAATCCCTCCATTTTACAGATGTAAAGGTGCAGAGTGGGTAAGTGACTTGACACATATTGCCCAGGTGGTAACAGGGATAGAAGTCTAACCAATATTTTACATGTCCCAATCTAGCACACATTAACCCTTGGCATTGCCATATTAACATCATCTTAAATAAGAGTTCCAACACGGGCATTTCAGGTCTGAGTGTTTCTAAAGCATGAACTCAAAGGCTGTGCCAGGATAGCAAAGTCCAAAATGACTATACTCTATTTATAAGCCCAGGAGCCTGCTATGCTTAAGTCATAGAAGGGGAAGGAAGCTACCAGGTGACATGTAGTACCACTCTATAGCCTATAGTCCAAAAGAAAAGTGACTCTTCAACCATGGACCAATGGTAGAGAAATCAAGGCAGACCAGAAGTAAAGCCCAAACTATCTTTTCCTGGCTCTGCTAAGTCTACCAGTTCTTTACTGAATCAACTGTAGGTGGATGTGCAGATCATATTCTCATAGGCACAGGTTTGAAATTACTTTTTGATTCACCTTTTTTCCCCTTCTGGGGATTATATAGAATGAAAAGAAAATTAATCAAGGAAAATGCTAAATATGAACCTGGAGAAGTCCATTTTTTGACTGATTTTTATGTTCTTTTTTTTTTAAAACAAGGGTACTTCTAATAAATAGACTTCATGGAAATTCAAGCTCCCTCCCCAAATCAGAGGTAGGGGAGAAAGAGTGATATCACAAAAGCACACTAAACTAAACAGGGCTCAAATCCTGATCCTGGCATTTACTAACTGCATGGACTGAGCAAGTCATTAATTATCGTGAACTTCTATTTCCTCATCTGCAAAATGGAATAATGCTTATACTACCTGGATCGTAAGGTTGTTGTTATGAAAGCATTGTATTAACCTTAAATTGCTATATAAGCTATCATTTTTTATGAATGCCATTTTCTTCTTATCAATCAGTAATGTATTAGGTTATCAAACTTAATTTCTAAGTTGTGCAGGATTCAGAAAACATTTCCACATAAAAGTAAATAGTATAGGCATCATTATCCCCCATTTTATAGATGAGGAGGGAACTAAGACTCAGAGAGATTAAGTAATTTGCCTAGAGTTGCACAAATAATATATGTCAGTATCAAGATTCAAATTTACTTATTTCCTCCCTCCAACTTCAAAGTTCTTTTTTCTACCATACCATGCTGGAGGAGAGAGGGACACTGGGAAAGGTTGTTTTTTTTAATAATCAATCAATATTTATTAAGTACTCACTATGTGCCAGGCACAATATTAAGTGCTAAGGATACAAAAAAGGCAAAAAGAGCTCCTTCAAGGAGTTTACACTATAGTAGGGAGAAAATATACAAACAAATATATACAAAGCAAGATATATACAGGATAAATAGGAATAATTAACAGTGAGAAAGTACTGGAATTAAGAGGGTGTAGGAAAGGCTTCCTCTAGAAAGTCAGATTTTAGTTGAGGCTTAAAGGAAGCCAGGGAGGTCAGCAAGTAGAGCAGAGGAAAGTCAGAATTCCAGGAATAGAGGACAGTCAGAGAAAATGCCCAGAAATGAGAGATGGAACATTTTTTTCTTTCAAAAAAAAAAACAGAATTTGAATTGAGTCTTGAGGAAAACAAGGGAAACTAGGAGGTACATTTCAGAGGAAAGCACACTAGGCCAGTAAAAAGATATAGAGTCAGGATTTAAACTGTTATGTGTGAAGGAAAGAGAGAGACAGAAAGAAAAAGAGACAGAGACAGAGACACAGAGAGAGAGAGAGAGATAGAAAGACAGAGATACAGAGAGAAACAAAGAGATGGAGGAAGAGAGAGAAAAAGAAGGAGGGGAGAGGGGGAGGGAGAGAGAGAGAGGTATTACTGAATGTATATGGAGAGGAGCTAAGTATGAGAAGACTGCAGGGGTAGGAAGGAATCAGGTTATGAAGAGCTTTCAATGGCAAAGAGGATTTGATATTTGATCCTGGAAGTCATATGGAGTCACTGGAATTCACTCAATAGTGAAGTCAGATCTTCACTCTAGGAAAAACACTGTGGGAGCTGAGTGGAGAATGGAGGGTAATAGTGAGATATTTGAGGCAGGAGGACCAAAAAGAAGTTTCATGTAATAGTTCAGGAGGAAGTGATGAGAGTGTGCTCTAGGGTGGTGGATGTGTGATGAGAGAAGTTGAAAAGGTAGAAATGATGAATTCGACCATACATTGGATACCTGACTGAGAGTGAAGAAATCAAACATGACACCAAGGGAGAGTGAGGATGTCCTCAACAGTAATAGAGGAGTTGGGATACAAAAAGAGGCAAAAAAAACCTGCCCTCAAGGAGCTTACAATCACATGAGGGAAATAATATACAAACAAATAAATATGTATAAGCAATTATATACAAACAAATTTTATATATATATATGTGTGTGTGTGTGCATGTGTATGTAGATATATATACTATATATATATTATATACTATATATATAAGCAATATATATATAAGCAAATATAGTATGTATATACATATAAGCAAGCTGTATTTATGAGGAGCTTTAAAGGCCAAACAGTGGTACCTCAGCTGACTCCTCAAGGGAGTTAAGGACATAGAGAAAGAGATGAGGAAGGAGTATATTTCAGCCATGTGGGATGACCTGGACAAATGCACAAAATGAGGACCTGGAGTACCACATTCAAGGACCAACTAGTACATACAGTTCTGAAGGGAAATAGTCTGATACCTAGAAAGGCAAGGAGAATGCCTGAATTTTACAATGCAGACACATCAAGAGCATCAAAAGTCATCCATAGTGACAAGGAGATTACTGAGTGGTGCTCTAATACTTTACTGTAAGTCTCATTTTATTTTAACAAAGTAATTATTTTCATTTCAAAAAAGGCTGTTTTTTTGGACTGTAGCTCAATTTCAGCTTGGGTCTAATAATATGATCCAAACAGAATTCCACCCCCAGTCCCCTGAAAGATGTTAAATTCTGAGAAAGGCAATAATGATTCTGGACTGAGTCAGCAAATTTCCCATTGAGGTGTTTGGAGGTCTTGCAGGTCAGCAAAGGAAAGACATACTTGGTCAATTATCAGCTGCCCTAAAATAGTTAGATTTCTATCATCTTTCCTCTATAAATGGAAGTTCCAACAGTTCTCAGTGCTTGGGCGATTGCAAATTTGATAGCTTTGTTCCAATCCACTCCTGTTTTCCATTGATTTTCCTCTCATTTTAGTCTGCATCGATCGGCTCTTCTCTCCTCTGTATGCCTCCAAATGGCAAATGAAGGAAGAAAAACTGCATATTTTGGGTTGGGCCTGCTCCCTCTGCCCCAGTTTCAGAGTACAACTGCCCTAGGATTTTATTTTACTTCCAAATTCAACATGTCCCAAACTACATTATTTCTCTTTTCTCCAAAATCTTTTTCTGACTTCCCAGTTTTGTTGAAAGTACCACCATACTCTCAAGCTAACCAGAAACTCGAGTCATTTCTGAATTTTTTCTGAAACCCTCCACAGGCAATTATTTTCTAAGTCCTGCTGATTTTAACTCATCAGTGTCTCTGGTATTTCTGTGCCTTTGCTTCCATCCATGCAAGGCTCTCATTACCATCTGCTTAGACTACTGCAATAACTTCTTGTCAGAATCTATGACCTCTGACAAAAGTAAGCTAGAGGAAATAAGAAAGAACTCAGAAAATTCAGTCAAGTATGCACCTGTTGCTGACAATTTGACATGCAGTTTCATCACTAAAAAAAAACCTTTTGGTGTTTTCTGTGACTAAGACCTCAGGCAGTTACAGCCTGACCCAATATATGATTTTTTCAGGGACAGAAATAATACACAATGAAGACTGAAAAAACCATAAAGAACAAGAGACCCATTAGGCAATATTATTCTAGCATGAAATCTTAACTAACTTGCCATCTTTCCAAAACAAATATCTATTACTGCTACTCCAAAACAAATATCTATTACTGCTACTTGGGCTTTTACACTATGGAAAATAACATTAACAGGCCTCCCTATCTCTTTTCTCTTCCCTTCAGCACATCCTTCATATTGCTGCCATATTAATCTGCCTGATGCAAAGAACTCATCATTTGCTTCTTTTCCCCAAAACCTTCAATGATTCCCTGCCACATAAAGGCCAAAGTCATTATACTAGCATTCCAGGCTCTCTACAATCTGGATCCATTCTTATCTTCCCAATTTCATTTCATACAATTTACCCCGATGATCCTTAATCTTCCATTACACTGGATTGCCCTCTGGAAAAACCCTGTCTTATCCTGCCTGTGCCTTTGCTCACATAATTCTTTATGTTTGAAATATCTTTCCTTCTCTCTACCTCTTACCTCTAATCTTTAGATTATTTTTCTTTACTTTAATCTGCTGAAATCCTAAAAGATCTTCACAACGCAATTGCTACTTCAAGAAGTCTTCCCAGATATCTAAATCATAAATAATTTCCTCTCTTCATCCCTTACTTAATACTTTGTTTACCTCTTTAATACATTCATGGTCTGCTTTGTATTCTAATGTATTTATCTAAACATGTGTAATTGTGCTATTTCCTAGACTAATGACCACAAAGCAGGAATTGTCATTCACCTTTTTATGCAACAAAAAAAATTGACTTGCATATAGATGTTTCATCAATGGTTGTTTAATTTAATGAAATAAAATTGTACCAAGACTAAAAGAACATTGGCAGAAATTATGCTTCATGCTCCAAATGACTTCTACTTTCTATGACTCCTTGGCTTTCCTTTCTACACTTAAGCCAATTAGATTTACCTAAGAGATGGGATCTGGGAAGGTACTATCATATCAATATGCCAATTAAAACCCGGGAGTTGATTTTTTTACACAAACTTATGTCTGCCCACTTCATATTCTGCCCAACATCCTCACCATCCTATTCCACAACTCATATGCATGCACACACTTACCTGCCCTCAGCACACTCCTGCTCTCCAATCCCTATAATTCAGAATACTTGCCTGTGTAAGCAAAAATCCCTTTCCCCTATTACTTTTCATCCTACTCTTATCACTATCCATTCTAGACCTACCCTGTGCATGAATTCTTCCTCTGAGACAGACCAAAAAAGTAACTCCATCTTGCATTGCCTTAATAAAAGAATGGCTTCCTTTATGAGACATAAGAAATAAGGAAGTGATAGACCCCTGTACAGTATGTCCCTGCCATGTAACATATGCAGCACTGTGTTCAGTGTTGGGCACCATAATTTGAGAAAGACATTTATAGTGATAGTCAAAGATAACTCTAACCATCTCACAGGCAAGATGTCGTCATTGGTAATTTTTGGCACTGTATTATGATTGATTGCATTGTTAATAAACTGTATAGCAATTTTTTAGCAAGACATTCAAAAGATAGAGGGCAGCCAGGACGGTGAAGGATTTTAAGTCCTTGGCATATGAGGATTGGTTGAAGAAACTGGAAATGTTTATTATAAGGAAGAGAAATTTTAGGAACAGAATAGTTTTCATAAAGTAGTTGAAGGATTAGCATGTGGAAGAAGGAACATAATTATTTCATTGGGTACAGAGAAAAGAAGCAATAGAGAGAAGCAAATTTAGCAAGGAAGCAAATAAGGAAAATTAGCAAGGAAGCAAATTTAAGCTGAGTATTAGGAAGAACTTTCTAATCACTGGAACTATTCAAAAGTAGAATGAGTTTCTTTGGAAAGTGATTCCTACTCCTTGGAGATTTTCAAAAAGATTGGATAACTCCTACTTAGGTTTGCTAGCACAGATGGAGGGAGTCTATTTGAATATGGGTTGGACTAGATAGATGGTCTCTCTAAAACTCTGGGATTCCAAAAATCCCTTTTTTCATGGGTAAACTCTCCCCTACCTTATAATCCCTTCCTTCTCCTGGTACTAAATGAACCTAAAAGATCAGGTGAGTCATCTTGATATAAACCATTTTCCTGAAATATCTGACAAATATTATTATTCTCCAGGGAAATGAGTAGGGAAGTTTACTCTTTAACCATTAGTGATGCCCCATGCTCCATGGAATTGTATCATGAATTGTCAGTTGGATTATTATTGCAGTCCATACAGGTTTGAGCACTTATCAGCAGCCTAGCTGACATCAACTGATAATGATTCAACAATTTTTGTGAAAGTGAAATTTCCAGGAAAGGTACCATGCATCTTGTACCAAATCTTGATAAACTTTCTTTACAGTAAAAATATAAAGAAGCCTGGATTATAAGAGTTATCCAAGAGATTACTAAAGGGCTAAAAAGGCTCATATACATACAGCTAGCATTTTATGAAATTATACCTTTTTTCCAGATCCTGTCTTGCTGCCCTTAATAAAGTTTATGTCAGGAAGTCAAACTGTTAGATATTTTAAAGGGTCTACATTTAATGCACAAATGACGCTAGAGATTAGTGGTTTGGATCTCATATTTAAACACTGCAAAGAGGAACATGCTAAAACAATTACTTGACCAAAAGTATTGGGTCCCACATTGGGATTGTGGCTCACTCACAATAACTGTTTATCATTTCATTATTTTAAAAATAATTTTGTATTTTTGTGACATGTTTCCTTGAAAGGAGGTCACCAAAAATATGAATGTCATTATCTTCAAAAGCCAAAACCATGGACTTTTCCCAGAATAACACAAGAAAACAAAATAACACAAAAAACTACCTACTCTATGCTTCAAAGGGAAATTTTGAAAACAAATTCTATAGAAACCCTATCAAACATATTAATCACTGGTTGCATGGTGATGTGACCTAGACCTTACAATATTGAGCTGCCTTATGGATTTTCCTCTTCTATCTTCTGGTACACTGTTTGTTGTGCTGATGCATATTCCTGAGATGATAAAAGTACCAACTATCAATGCAAGTATGTATGAATGCACTTTAAATGAGGGATTCAAAGTAAACCAAACCTTCTCAGTTCATTTTTGGAGATAATCAATTGATTAAATATACAATTTCTATCCAAGCCTTTAAAATATTCTGGATCTCATTTATTAAGAACATTCAAAGATATGAGTGAGAATTTTGAATACTTTAGAAGATTTTTGAAAACATTAGCATAATGCATTCTGGAGGACAATCTAGAACTATGCCCAAAGGACTATAAAACTGTGCATATCCTTTGACTCAGTAGTGCCATTTCTAGGTCTGCATCCCAAGGAAATCATAAAGGAAAAAAGAATCCATATGTGCAAAAATGTTTGTAGCAGCTATTTTTGAGGTAACAAAGAACTGGAAAATGAGTAGATGCCCATCAACTGGTGAATGGCTAAACTGTTGTATATAAAGATAATGGAATATTATTATTCTATAAAAAAATTATGAACAAGATTTTAGAAAGGCCTGGAAAGATTTACACAAAATGATGGTGAGTGAAATAAGCAGAACCAGGGAATACATTGTACACAATAACAGCAAGAATATGTGATGATCACTTATGAAAGACTTGGTTCTTCTCAGTGGTTCAGTGATCCAAGGCAGTCCCAATAGACTTTGGACAGAAAATGCCATCTGCGTCCAAAAAAAAAAAAAAAGATCTATGGAGATTGAATGTAAATCAATACATCCCATGTTCACTTCTTTTTTCTGTTTTTTTTCCCTCTCCCATGGTTTTTCCTTTTTGTTCTGATTTTTCTTTCCCAACATGATTTATAAAACAATATGTATTTAAAAATAAATTGGCTATTTTTTTAAGAAATAGAAAATATATTAGCATTCAGGTTTTTTTTCTTTTATATTTACTTGACTATGTTACAAAGAGATAAAGCAGAGATAAATCAGTATATCTCACATGAGCTACGAGTTTTGATATTTATAATCAAATTGTTTAGATAAATAGGGAACCCAACATGTTCATCCAGAATCCAAAAGGACCAAAGGCAGTCCTAGTAGAGATGACCTTATTTTATATGAGAATCTTGAGTTCTTTGTGCAGTAGCTATAATATCATAGATATTAAATAAATATTTTTTGATTGACTATCCAAATAATTGATGCTATCATCTACAACTAGGACATTCTACCTTCAGTATACCCATATAAACAAAGCTCTTTGGGTGAAATTCTCAATAATTTTTAAGAGTGTAAAGAGGTACCAACACTAAAAATTTTGAGAACTACTGGTAGAATAAGCGAGGAAGACCTGAATTCAAATCTTAACTCTGATTCTGGGGAAGGTTATTCAGTGTTCTAGACAACTCTCTAAGACTTTTTAAGTTTAAGAGAAAATGCCAGCCTGCATTTCCTCACCACAGAATTCCTTATTTTCAATGAAATCCCAAGTCTAATCCATATCCCCTTAACCCACATCTATATAAATGGCCTTATAATAGAATCTCAGATCTTAGAAGAGACCTAAAATGACCTTTAACACAACCTGCACAAAAACAGGAATCCCCTCTGAAGCACCTTCAATAAGTGGTAATTTAAGGGGGAACTCACTACCTTCTAAAGCAGCCCAGTCTACTTTTGAACAGCTCTGATTCTTAATATAAATGTATCCTTAAATTGAGTTGAAATTTTCCTCTCCTGTTTCCATTATTTCTCCTACTTCAGCCAAAAGAAATTTAATTCATAAACAAAGATATCATGATATCTGAAGACAAATAATATGCCTTTTCCTAAGCCATCTTTTCCCAGGCTAAACATCCCCAGTTCCTTTACTAGTCCTCATATTCAATAATTTTGTGGTCATCTTCTTCTGGATGTTTGCTGACTTGTCCATTACTTCCTAAAACATGGTTCCAGAACTGAAAACTAAAATCTATTTGCTCTAATTATGCATAGAATATATCAAGATAAGTCTAGATCAGTTACCTGAACTTAACTCAAGGAACTTCAGTTTGAATCATGTGCTAAATGAATGGGATAATGGTCTATAACATAAAGTTTTCATTAAAAAGGAAATCTTCAGTGAAAGGGTCCTACTTACTCCTAACTTTTTAGGCTTTCTTCACCACTTGGCCCCTTGTGGCCCAAAGCTCTGATTCATTACCCTCTATTTGAAGGAAAGGAGCCAGACCAGTCTTTTCTAGGCTCTATTTCTGAGTCGCTGTACTTTCTCTACCAAACACCCACCAGGGTATCTTCTCTTCACCCCCAACCCCTTACCTTTTTAATTTCATTTTAAGTTCTATTTTTCCCCTTTAAAATGTAAACTTCTTTAGGACAAGGATGATGCGATTCTTTCTGCTTGTATTTGTATTCCCAGCTCTTAGTATAATGCCTGGCACAGATTATTGCTTAATAAATACTTATTGGTTTGACTAGAGTAAAAGGGATTATCTCATTACCACTCTATACACAGAGAAATAGCTCTCCAGCCACAGGATCACAGAATTATGTGTTCTGAGCTAGAAGAGACCATAGAGACCATTTAGTTCAACCCCCTCATTTTCTGGATCAATCTATAGCCAATTCACTCTGAATGTTTCTTTATCCAGTATATTAATAAAATGTAATAGGATACATGGTAAACATGAGGCTTTCAATCTCTCTTGATTATCAGAGAATAGTCCAGTTCAAACAAGCTACGACAACCCTCAAACAGTTCAGATCATGAAACTCAGCAAATATTAGTTTAAACAATTTCCCAGATGGTGGCTCAGACAGAATTTGTCCCAGTTAAAGTTTCAGAAGAAGAGATACTGTCCATATGATTGATCTTAAATGTCCTCTTCCTTAGTCCTTCCCTTAATTATTCACCATCATACCCTCCTTGGGTGAAACTCAATGCTCATATATGTTTCTCATAAAAAACACAAATTGCATGCATTGATTTGAATGAGTGGTGTAGAGGGGAAACATAGCAATGCAAAGACATCCTATTGGGGAATGTCTGAACAAAATCTGGTATGGAAATGTAATAGAGTATGTTTTGAACAGAAATACATGATGACTATGAGGAATTCAAAGAAATCTATGAACATTTGTCTGAATGGATACAGTTAATGAGTAAAACTAAAAGAACACATACAAAATTGCAACAGAAATGGAATTAAATAACCATTAGAAGGAAGTGAAACTGTGAGCAAAGGAAAAAGCAATAATTACCCTGGAAAATAGATAATGACAACTACCTCTCTTCTCACCACAGGGAGATCGAAAACAATTCAAGCAGAATGTCATATACATTGCTACATAAGGACATTGTGGGGTTTTTTCATTGTTTTTTCTTTGTTATAAGGGAGAGTTCAATATGAGGATGGGGAAAATATTTCAGTAGTAGTAGTAGTAGTAGTAGTAGTAGTAGTAGTAGTAGTAGTAG
>JAJPUD010002116.1:62189-204977 GCA_023553655.1 Myrmecobius fasciatus | reverse complement strand
AGTAGTAGTAGTAGTAGTAGTAGTAGTAGTAGTAGTAGTAGTAGTAGCAGTAAAAGCAATACTTTTACTATTTAAAAAGTAGTAGTAGTAGCAGCAGCAGCAGCAGCAGTTGTTGTGATGGTGGTATAAATAACTAGCACTTTAAAGTTTGCAAAGCACTTTTACAAGTCCCATTTTATCCAATTTAATCCTCACAATACCCTTGAGAGATAGATGATAATTATTTCACAGATGAGGGAAGGAGAAGAAACTTGTCCAGCATAATACAAGTAAGAAAATGTTTAAGGCAAAATTTGAGCTCAGGTTTCCCTTTCTGTAAATCTGACATTCTATCCATTTTACCATCTAGCTGTCTTTTTTTTTGGGGGGGGGAAGCAATGTAAAAACAAAAGGCATCAATACAATTTATTATTTTTATTTTTTTTATTATTAAAAAATAAAAATCAATCATCATTGGTATATTCATTTGCTAAATATTTATTATGTTTTTATTATATACAAGGCCCTTTGCTATTGACAGAGACATAAAAATAAATGATACAGGCCCAGCTTTCAGTAAACCTATTATATAACCAGGAGTAGAGAAGAAGGATATAAGGAACAGTAGGACAGGTACAAAGGTAAGGTACAAACAATGTGCTAAGAAAAAATATGAGGGGGTAGCTAGATGGTGCCATGAATACAGCACCAGCCCTGAAGTCAGGAGGAACTGAGTTCAATTCCAGTCTCATATGCTTAACATTTATTAGCCGTGTTACCCCAAACAAGTTACTTAATTCCATTGCCTTGGGGGGAAGAAAAGAAGAAAACTATGAAAGAGAAGAAATCACTGTGACCTATGGTGGGGTAGAGAAGCTTCATGGAAAAGTAGACATATAAGTTGGACCTTAAAGGAAGTAGTCTTTTTTTTTTTTTATTAAAGCTTTTTATTTGCATAACATATGTATGGGTAGTTCTTCAACATTGACCATTACAAAGCTTTCTGTTACAAATTTCCCCCCCCCAGTCCCCTCCTCTCCCCTAGATGGCAGGAAGTTCACTACATGTTAATTATATTAAAATATTTGACAAGTCGAATATATGTATACATGTTTCAATACTTATCTTGCTGTGCTACAACAATCGTATCTACATGAACAAAAAAGATCTGAAACCCAATGCAAGCAATCATCAATATAGAGCATGAAAATGATATGTTGTAGTCCATATCTCATGTCCCTCTTTCTGGGTGTATATGGCTTTCTTTACTGAACAATTAGAACTGGTTTAAAACATTTCATTGTTGAAGAGAGCCATGTCCATCAGAATAGATCATCATATAATATTGTTGTTGCCGTGTATAATGATCTCCTGGTTCTGCTCACTTCACTCAGCATCAGTCCATGCAAGTCTCTCCAGGCCTCTCTGAAATCATCCTGCTGGTCATTTCTCACAGAACAATAATATTCCATAACATTCATATACCATAATTTATTCAGCCATTCTCCAATTGATGGGCATCCATTCAGTTTCCAGTTTCTTGCCACTACAAAAAGGGCTGCCACAAACATTCTTGCACATGTGGGGCCCTTTCCTTTTAAAGGAAGTCTTCTAAAGATGGAAATAGGGAGATTAGATGGGTGGAGGAAAATCTAGGAGGAACTTTGAGTGAACAAAATAGTACCTAAACAGGAGAGGATGGGACAAAAATGGGAAATAGAGTCAGTCATCCAGTTGGAGTAGAATATGGAGTATGTGAATAGATAAAATTGAGAAAGAAGACTGAAGCCATATTCGGGGGGACCAAGCTCAGGAATCTGAACTTTATTCAGTAGGCAAAGAAAGCCACTGATGGTTTTGGTGTGGAAGTGACAGAATAAGAAGAGTGGATTAGGAAGATATTCCTAACACCATATAATTATTTATCATTCTTATCTGTTCCTTAGAGATAATCCAAGGACACTGAAATAGCAAAGCATTTTGGTGGATTGTTTGTTAGTTTGGTTTCCATCATTATTTGAACTTAAAGTACATTAATAAAACATTAATCCTTCTCATATTAATAGTGATTCAGAGCTTTCAAAGTGGTTTTCTATATATGATATTATTTGAGAAATAAAACTGCATCTCTTTGAAAATATGTTATTGGGGCCCCTACATGGCACAGTGGAGCGAGCACTGGTCCTGAAGTCAAATCCAACTTTAGACACTTAACTCTTACTAGTTGTATGATACTGGACAAATCACTTGACCCCAATTGCCTTGCAGAAGGGAGGAAGGGAGGGAGGGAAGGAGGGAGGGAAGGAAGAAAGGATAGAGGGAAGAAGAAAAGGAGGGAGGGAAGGAGGGAGGGAAGGAGGGAGGGAGAGAGGGAAGGAAGGAGGGAGGGAGGGATAGAGGAAGGGAGAGAGGGAAGGAGGGAGGGAGGGAAGGAGGGAGGAAGTCTGTTATTCACAATGGCCTCTCAGCTAACCAGGGCCATGGGACCAAAAGGTGATAGGTCTAGAGCAGAAAACCATAATATACTATATTACATACCTACATTGGAAAGCTCTAAAACAAAGTGTGGTCAGGAATAGAAGCATAGATTTAGAACTGGAAGGGACTTTCAGGGTTATTTAGCTAGAAACCCCTCATTTTACAGATGAGGAAACTGAAGCCCAACAACGTTAAGGAACACAGAAAAGTTCACTAAAGTCAGCAACAAAATGTGATGACTTCTTCAATGAGCATAATAACTCAGGCATAATAGAATGGATTTGAGAAAGAGCCAGAACTTATGATGTATTACAATAATAGAACCAAAGCAGACCAAAATAGGTTAATCCCCATCCATGGCCTATATTACAAGGTGGCCAGATAGAGCTGGGGATGCAGCATGGGACCACAGCTCAGCATTTCCATCAATGCCTTCCTTAGCAACAAGGATCTGCTAGGTCCTTCCCAGCCTTCCATGCTTTTGCCCAGCCAGTTCCTCATTTCCATCACAAAAGGTACTAGGATCTTTGCTATCAGACCAGTGATTACAATAATAAAATAAAATAATTTGCCACAGCTCACACAAACTTGGTCTCTATTTATTTCCATCCTGAGACTCTATGACTCTACCCTCAAGAGAAGGAAGAGGAGAAGGAAGAGAAGAAGGAGGAGGAGGAGGAGAAGGAAAAGGAGGAAGAGGAAGAAGAGGAGGAGGAGGAAAGAAGAGGAGGAGAAAGAAGAAGGAGGAGGGAGAGAATGGGAGAGAGGAGGAAAGAAAGAAAAGGTGTAGAAAGGGTAGGGAAAATAGATTTTTCATGAACAATCCTTAATTTTCATAATTTATAAAATTTATTTTATAGAAAAAGGACCAGAATCCCAGAATATCCAAGTTGGAAGGACCCTTAGAGGCTTTTGCACATAGGGCAGACCTGAAAGGGGTCTTTTCTATAATATGCTCCCAAGGGCTCCAGTAACCCCTTTAATGAGTTACCATGGGAGTCGCAGCAGTCAATCATTACTCAAGGACAGTGCTAATTGTTAGGATACTAAAATCTGTCTCCCCTCCCCCCCCCTTCCCATTGGTCCTTCCTGGAACTGCTTTCCAGACCACCAGAAGATTTAATTCAATTAGACAAATATTTACAAAAATCTCTTATGGGCAATGCAAGGAGCCTGGCAACAGGGTTGCAATGTTCCTTTATCAGCTCCCAGACAACCTGGTGGTGTTAAGGAGAGGGGGGAAGGGGAAAAAGACAGTTGGATAAAAAGGGATTCTCTCTCCTGGGAACATCACTGGATCAGAAAATCATAGCTTTATTACAGTTGGATGGGTTCTTAAGAGGCCATCCAGTCCAACCCTCTGAATTTACAGTTGAGGAAAATGAAGCCCAGAGAGATTATATTATTTGCCCAAAGTCACACAGCTGATAAGTTGAAGGAAGGGAGGGAGGAAGGGAGGAAGAGAAAGAAGGAGGAAGGGAGGAAAGGAGGGAAGGAAGAAGGGAAGGAAGGAAGGAAGGAAGGAAGGAAGGAAGGAAGGAAGGAAGGAAGGAAGGCAGGAAGGAAGGAAGGAAGGAAGGAAGGAAGGAAGGAAGGAAGGAAAGGAAAGGAAAGGGAAGGAAGGAAAGGAAAGGAAGGAAGGAAGGAAGGAAGGAAGGAAGGAAGGAAGGAAGGAAGGAAGGAAGGAAGGAAGGAAGGAAGGGAGGGAGGGAGGGAGGGAGGGAGGGAGGGAGGGAGGAAGGAGTTTTGAATACAGGTATTGATAACCTCCAAGATTCAATCCAATGCTCAGATTCTGAGAATTTGCACTCTTCCAGGTACAGCCAGAGAACAAGAATGTGTACAAACATCTCCCTCCTCCAAAACTCCCCACCCCTAATTCAGGAAGCTCACCACAAGGCCATGAAGCTGTGAGGTAGGAGCAACATGAACAACAATGAATTAATTTGGGAGTTTAATTCCCCAGAACCTGAAGTGAAACTTCGCTGCATTTATACAGTGTACGGCTCCCAGCCCAGGCATCTGACTAATGTAACACAAAGGCTCAGCTAGGGAGAAGAGAGTAATCTCGGGGGGTGCTGGGGAGTCACTCTGGCCGGGGTTCACAGGGCCATGCAGGAAACCAAAGCAGAGTGGCCAGATAGAAAGCTTTTCATTTGTACAAAAGGGCGGTAGGAGAGCCTCTGGATCAACTTATTGGCTCTGTGGGATGCTGCCCATCAAGGAGCTGATAATGTTCTATTTTGGAACCTGCCATACTCTTCCAGGAAACCTCTCTGGTAAGGGAGGGCATCAATTTCCCTCTTCCAATTTGCACCTGACATTCAGATCACCCCCCAACAGATATGTAATTTGTCATTGAGAAACATTACTCCCCCCCAAAAAAAATAATGCTTAGAGAAGTTTGGAAGGGGAAAGAAAGAGAACACAGTGAACCATTTGTTTTATTTTTAATTAAAGGTGTTAATTGAAGAGAAAAAAGCTGAAATCCCAGAAAAGCCTTTCTAATAAAACGGGCACAAGAACAAGAAGCAAAAGGGCCTACAGGTGTTTTGTCTGCAAATTGATACAAAATAAAACCCATTATATCCCCAAGGAGACATCAGTCATATGGGATAGAGTCTGGCCATGTGCCCATCACCTTCGCACAATAGACTTTCCCAGAAATTTGCAAAACAGAAATAGTCCCTTTCCTAATCTCTTAAGTGTTGGATCCCATAGCCTACTGGCTAGGGTTACCCTCCATATCACCTGAACTACCCATCCTTTTCAAGACAAGCTCAATCTTAAACTGTGTCCTTCACTGCTAATTGTAGATAGAGAGAAAGAATACAATATCCAGATTTTTCTTAAATCAGGAGAGCATGAAGGTACTTCAGGTGCCTAGGGCAGTGGTTGCAAAATGAGTCTAAGGCAGAGTATGGAGGTCAGCTTCCAAAATGCATACCCCAGAATTGGTAAAGGTAGGCCTTCTTCCAATGCTATTCCATTAAGTCATAGCTCTAAAGTCAAGGGAAGTTTGGTAGGTGGGTAGGAAGATAAGTAAGTAGATGGATGGATGGAGGATGGATGGATGGATGGATGGATGGATAGATGGGTAGAGATACAGAGTAGATGGATGGATAGAACATTTATTAACTACTTGCTAAGTCAAGCATATGCTAAGTGCTAGCAGTACAAATAGATACAAGGAAGCAAAGGAGTATTTTCAATAGTTTACTTTCTAATAGAGGAAGGTAGAAAGGTAGGATACACTTGCTGTGGAGTAGTGTGAAGATGACCAGGAAATGGTGGGGTAACCTGCTCCCCAGCAAAATAGGGCAAAAGCTCACCAATTCGATGTTCCAATGAGATGGAAGTGAACATGATGGCAAGAAAGCAGGAGACATGGTAGAATGATGGTGTTGGAACCCAAGCCTCTCTAGCAGAGTTGAATGGGAGGAGATAAGTGTAGTCAAACATGAGATAGGTATGGCCACACTTAGATATCAGAGGAACTTGGGAACTGCTCTCATCACACAATGATACACAGGGAAGCTTCTCTGGTTATACAACACATCATAGACAAGAATCTTCAATGACATAAAGGAAAGTCCTTTGGGAGGGCTCTCCATGCTGAGCTGACCTCTGATGTGCTCCAAGACCAGCCATCATCAAGGTAATAATAATTCTTCTCACAAAACATTTTCCCCATCAGCCTTGGTTCATTGTCCCCAGAAGCATTTGACTTATCCTGAATCTATCCACTTCCATTCACTCTGTTAAGAAACATGACCAGAGTCCCTTCCAACCATTCTTGTCAGGAATATGGCCACTCAACCAATTGTAGCATCTCCAGTATGGAACATTCAATTCAATTAAACTCAAATCAAACATTAAGTAAGTGCCAATTGTATGCAGAAAACAGTATCAGGTCCTGAAGAAAGTACAAAATGTAGAAAATAGAGGTAATAATCTAATGGGGGAGGGAAATAATATGACCCAAAAACCTAGAATACAAAATAACATTCTTATGCAACAGAGAAAGGCAAACAGTGTGATTCCCTCAAGTCCAAATCAGGGAAAGGTCATTACCAAGTGTGGAATATTTGAATTAAGTTCCATGGAAGAAATAGTAGGAAGGTAGAAATCTCCCAAGTGCTATGCAGAAAGAGCATTTCCAGCAAAAATCTAGAGGTGAAAAATACACCAGAAGTCCCAGGGATGAAATACAGAGATTCTATAATGGAGAATAGTATGAGATAAGACTGGAAAGGCCTCAGCTCATGAAGATCTGAGAATGTCAAGCTAGGAAGCAGTGTAATATCACAGGAAAATAAAACAAAAAACAAACAAACAAATAAACAAAATGCTGAAATTAGAAGCAGAGAGTTTGAATGCTAGCTTTATCACTTAACTATGTGACCATGAGTAATCATTGAGCTGCAACTTTATCATCTTCAAGATTCACTACCTACCCTAGATACTGTTGGAAGAAAAACATTTTGTAAATCTTAACTATAAAAATTACTATTAAGATGATGATTTATATTGTTATTATTGGTATAGGTCTATGATTTCATTGGCATAAGCAGCTCCAACTGGAAAATACCACACAATGAGGCAAACTAGCAATTCTTTTGCAACTTCTACTCTTGGAAAGTTACCTGGGGCACTGAGAGATTAAATTATTTCTCCAAGGTCATTGTCAGAGTCAGGTGCTAGGGTCGGCAGGAAGACACCAGATCAAGGACACCAATAGGAGGTATCAAAGGCAGACCTAGAATTTAGGTCTTCCTGATTCCCAAGTGGGTTCTCCATCCTTATGCTATACTTCCTGTTAGCTCTTATGCCTATTTTTTAATTTACTTGTTAGGCGATAAGGAACCATTGAAAAGTTTTGAGCAAAGACTGACACGACCACATTTCTGTATAAGGAAGATAAATCTGGAAGCGATTCGAAGAATGGATTGGAGGGGGAGAGAGTGGAGGCGGAAAATCCAGTTAGGAGGCTATTAAAATAGTCCAGGTGGGTGGTAATGAGGGCCTATACTAGGTGGTGGCAGTGGTAATAGAGAGGAGGAGGGGATATTAAAGCTTTTGTGGAGGTAGAATACACAGGACTCAATATGAGAGAGAGAAAGGAGACAGAAGAGTCAAAAATAACACCCAGATTTGGCACACGGGAGACTAGGTGAACACGGATGCCACTGGCAGAAAAGATTGAAGTCAGGAGGAAAAAGTATCCAGAGGGTGAGTGTGGTAAACACTGCCAAAGGAAAAAAATTGAGAAAAGGTCATTGGATTTGTCTATTGAAAAGTCATTGTTAGCCTTGGGGAAAGCAATTTTAACAGAGTGAGGAGTGGAAACCAAATGACAAGAAGTTGAAGAGACAGGATAGTGAGAGCATGATGGTGGTGAGAGCAAATAAATTCTTCAAAAAGTTTGGCGTTCATCTAGGGGAGAGATGGGGGGAAGGAAGGAAAAATTTGGAACACAAGGTTTTGCAAGGGTCAATGCTGAAAAATTACCCATGCATGTTTTGTAAATAAAAAGCTTTAATTATAAAAAAAGAAGTTTGGGATTGATCTGCCAGGTAACAGGAAAAGAAATGGGATAGCACCTGAAGGGATAAGGAGCATCCAGGGAAGGATTATTTAGGCCAGGAGAGACAGGAGCCTGTGTTTTAGCAGATGGGAAGCATCCAGTCAAGAGGAAGAAGATGAACATCATTGTCAGAGTCAGGTGCTAGGGTCAGCAGGAAGACACCAGATCAAGGACACCAACAGAAGATATTAGTAGACAGAATCCTGGACTTGGAGTTAGGAAGGCTTGAGTTAAATGCTTAGTTAAACTGTCTGCCTCAGTTTCTTCATCTGTAAAATGAGAATGATAATAACATCCACTTCACTGGGTTGTTATGAAGATTAGATGTCATAATATATATGAAATGCCTTTGAAAACCTTAAAATTTTATATAATTATCATTAGAAAGGAATGTGGCTCCAATAGAGGGATTAGTGAACAGCAAAAATAGGTCTTTCTTCTGAGGCAGACAGGAAGGAAAGAGAATAATGGAGAATGAGACTGAGTGAACAAGTCAGAGGAAGGAAGTTAGGGAAGATCATAGCAAAAGGTCTCCATCTTCTCAGTGAAGTTGGAGACTGGGTCATCTGCTCTAAGTATGGGATCTAAGCTGTACAGCAGCTTGTGTAGAATGAGATAAAAAGTTCAATAGGATGGTCAAGGAACAAAAGCATGGAAAGGTACCAGAAGAGCACAATGAAAGGTGTTAATCAGAATCAAAGGTTAGAAGTAGCAGGTCCACTGTGGAAATGGAATAAATTTATGTCCAAAGAAGATCTGGAACTCTTAATTGAACACCAGATAGATAATTTTGATTATATTAAGTTAAAAAGTTTCTGTACTAACAAAACTAATGCAGATAAGATTAGGAGGGAAGCATCAAATTGGGAAATCATCTTTACATTTAAGGGTTCTGATAAAGGTCTCATCTCTCAGATATATAGAGAATTGTCTCATATTTATGAGAATTCAAGCCATTCTCCAATTGACAAATGGTCAAAGGATATGAACAGACAATTTTCAGATGATGAAATTAAAACTTTATAATCATATGAAAAGGCGCTCCAAATCACTATTGATCAGAGAAATGCAAATTAAGACAACTCTGAGGTACCACTACACACCTGTCAGATTGGCTAAAAAGACAGGAAAAGATAAAGATGAATGTTGGAGGGGATGTGGGAAGACTGGGACTGATGCATTGTTGGTGGAGCTGTGAACGGATCCAACCATTCTGGAGAGCAATTTGGAGCTACGCTCAAAAAGTTATCAAACTGTGCATACCCTTTGACTCAGCAGTGTTTCTATTGGGCTTATATCCCAAAGAAATCATAAAAGAAGGAAAGGGCCCCACATGTGCAAGAATGTTTGTGGCAGCTCTTTTTGTAGTGGCTAGAAACTGGAAACTGAATGGATTCCCATCAATTGGAGAGTGGCTGAATAAATTATGGTATATGAATGTTATGGAATATTATTGCTCTGTGAGAAACGACCAACAGGACGATTTCAGAGAGGCCTGGAGAGACTTGCATGAACTGATGCTCAGTGAAGTGAGCAGAACCAGGAGATCATTATTCACGGCAACAACAGTACTATATGAGGATCAGTTCTAATGGACATGACTCTTTTCAACAATGAAATGCTTCAAACCAGTTCCAACTGTTCAGTGAAGAAAGCCATATACACCCAGGGAGAGGGATGTGAAATGTGGACCACAACATAACATTTTCATGTTCTATATTGAGGTTTGCTTGCATTGTATTTCCTTTATCGGATTATTCTTTCTTGTAAATACGATTTCTCCTGCACAAAAAAAAATGATGCAATAACTATACATATATTCGATTTCTTAAGTATTTTAACATAATTAACATGTAGTGGATATCCTGCCATCTAGGGGAGGGGTGGGGAGTAGGGGGGAGAAATTTGTAACAGAAAGCTTTGTAAGGGTTAATGTTTAGGAATTATCCATACATATGTTTTGCAAATAAAAAGTATTAATAAATAAAATTTTAAAAAATTAAAAAATTAAAAATAAATAAAAAAGAAGTAGCAGGTCCAGTGAATGAGGTGTCCTAAGCCAGCAGCAAGGGAATCTTTAAAGATGAAGTCTCAGGTGGACTATGGACTCAGAAGATTTGATCAATCCTCCCAGCTTCTCTCTAGTGCCCATCTATCTCATTGCTTGGCTCCAACCCATCAGACACTTGCCCCATGGTCTTAAGACTCTGCCCAGATTATCTAGTCCTTTCCACTTGTCTTTCTTTCAAAGATCTGAACTGATGGTCAGTCAGATACCAAATGTTGTCATTTCTCCCACCACCCAGCTTCTCACCATTCCTTTGGTCCATAGGTCAGGCCCTCATCATTTCTGATCTGGCTCATTGCAATGGTTTCCTATTTGGGCTCCCTGCCTCTTTATTCTAACCTCCACATAAATGCCAAAGTGATTTTCCAAATCACAACTATAACAAGCTCACTCCCCTCCTCAATAAACTGCAGAGACATTTTGTGACTTAAAAAATCAAACATGAATTCTTCCATTTGGCAATAAAAGTCCTTCACAACCCGACTTTCACAAAGTAGTACAGTACCTAGCATATAATCAGTTAATATTGATTAACTAATTGATCTCACCCACCAAATTCAATCTTCCTATCCTTAAATGGTCACGTCACCTCCCCTAGGAATTCTCTTCCACTAAACAGAAGGACTCACTTTTAAATCTAATTTCACCAGTAAATACTCCCACATGGATCCCCACTCCCACATCACCCAGCCAATATATCTCTGAAGACAAATCCACATAATAGTGTTAATGATTGGTATTACAACATGCTTTAATGTTTGCAAAATACTTTAAATATATTATCACGTTTGAACGTCACAACTCTATAAGTAAGCATTAGAAATAGTATTAGACCCATTTTCATATGAGGAAACTGAGGCTTAATGTAAAGTAAAGTGACCGTGTGAAGGAGCTGGGGAGTATAAAAAAATGGGATTTGGATTGCGGTCTTCCTGATTCTCAGTCTAGTACTTCATCTAGCATGCCCTTTTGCCTCTCACACATATAAACTCACCCCTCTTGAATTTATGTTCCCAACCACATTACCTCTGGATAGCATTAAGGCAAGGACTTGATGTCCTTTCTATTTTTTACCACCCTATCTTGGAGTTCCCAGCACACTGAGTGCTCAGTAAATACTGGCTGGTGATGAAGAATATAGTTAATAGTGAAAATGAGACAATCAGTACAATTCTATCTAGAATCACTGGAGATGATACCAAAAGTACAATAAAATGACTATTTACTGACTTATAAAATTATTATTAAATTCATTTCTGTTTACATACCCTATGGACTCTGCAGCAGTGCTATTCCTTGCACACAACACTCCATTTCCAGAATTGATGCATTTTCACTGGTTTTTCAGATGTGTAATTCTCTGCTTCCTCATCATTCCTAACTTCCTTGGCTTCCTTCAAATTTCAGCTAAATCCCATTTTTGACAAGAAGCCTTTCCCAGACCACCTCCAATTTATCTTGTCTGCATCTTATTTGCACATAATTGTTTGCATGTTGTGTCTCCCCATCCCTCAACATACATTAGACTATAAGCTTTTTGACAGTAAGGACAGTGTTTTAACTTTCTTTGTAATCTTAGTATCTAACACAATACCTGACACATAGTAGGCACTTTACAAAAGCTAGTTGATGGCAGTGTACTGATCACTTCAATAAAGAATGCATGGGTTACACATATGGATTTAAGACTTGATCCAAATTTTCAAATAGAAAGGTTCTAACTCATTTGGGGGATATTTCCCAAATGAGTTAGACCCCTTCTATTTGACTTTCTAAATATATACTGAGCACCTATTACATGTGAGGTACTGTGCTGGACACAGGATATGAAGACAAAGACAAAACTGTCCCTCCCTTCATTCTGCTGAAACATTCTTCCATGAGCAAGAATGCTTTGCTGACCTATTCCTTAGCGCACTGACTGACCATTAGAAATAACAAATTATAGAAAATTCAGAGAAACTTAGAAGACTTAAATGAACAAATGGAAAGTGAAGTAAGGAAAATCAGAAGAATGATTTCCATACTGACCCTTTTAAGTTCAAGGTTTCTAATGTCCTTTCCTGCAATTTGAGCTTATGGATTCCTCACTATGATAGTGTAAAGGAAAGGGACACTGGACTCCAGAATTCTGATCAATATGGGAAGTGATTAATTGTGATTTCAGAGGAGGAATGGCAAAGTAGGCTTCCCTACACTAAGCAAACAAGTGGTAGACTCTAAATGGACTCTAAATGTGGAATGTCTACATTTTAGGACATGGCCAGTGTGTTGAATTATTTTTCTTGGGGAGAGAGAGACAGACAGAGAGAAAGAGAGAGAGATTTTCCTTGAATACATAAGTATATTCAAGTAAAACAAATCAACACATTGTGTGTATATATTTATATACACATATATGTATATGACATATGCATAAGTATATACATGTATATGTGTGTACATGTATATATGTACTTATAAAAAGGTTACATGAATGGGTTCAGTTGGAGAATATGGGAAGCCATTGGGAAATGACAGAGACATAAAAATAAGACTTAATAGATCTTTTTTTCTTTTTTAAAGAAAATCTATCAACCTATATCGGATCAGTTGCTATCTGGGATGGGGAGAGGAAGAAAGGGAGAAAATTTTGGAACACAAGGTTTTGCGAAAGTACAAAAAGTAAAAACTATCTTTGCCTGCATTTGGAAAAATAAAATATTATTTTAACAAATAAATAAATGAAGTAAACCTAGGCGGTTTTCCTTTTCCAGAAAGAAGATTGGGGAGACATCAGAATAAACTAAAACTGGAACCGTGATGAGTTTTCATTTCTCCTTCCAGTCTGTTTTGTCCTTTCTTTACCTTGCTCATCCAGCTGAACAGCAATAATCTTAATAATCGATTGCCACAACAACTTCTGTCCCTGAAAAGATCACCCTGTTTTCTTCCATCCCTGCCCGCAGTTCTCCTGTGACATCAGTGGAAATCTAAGCATTGGGAGTGTATTTCCAAATAGTCACTTTGTAAATGCTGGAGATGGGTCATCGCCGTCACCGCCATCACCACCCACGTCTCCCCAGATAGAAACACTTCATTTTGTCCAGTATTTATACACTTACCACGTAGCTCTGTCCCTTCATAGATTTGCCTCTTCATTATATATTTATTCCAGTGGTTCCACCACTAACTTGCCAGTTGTCCTTGGGCAAAGTCACAGGATGTCAAGGAAATTCACAGGATCACATACTTGGAGCTGTAAGGGACCTCATCTTATTCAATCCCCTCATATTAAAAATTAGGAAACTGAGGCCCAAAAAATGACTTAGAATCATAGAATGGGAAGGGAATTTAAAGGTCATCTAATTCCCTCATTTTACAGATGAAGCTACAGAACCAGAAAAGTTAAGTGCATTGCCCAAAATTGCAATGAGTAAAATCAGGAATTGAATGCAAATTCTCTAATCTAGCCTGCTTACCAAAGATCACAAAGTTAGTAAATGGTAGAGCTGAGATTTGAACTCAGCATCTCTGACTCCAAACATGGTGTTCTTTCCATCATAGCAAAAGAGAATAATACTCTCTCTTTACCAACCTTAACTCTATGGCATAGGAAAACCTAAAAGCTTGAACCCAATCCAATCCAAGTATCTATTGAATACTTGTTATGGAAAAATCACTCTACTAAGTCCTTGAGATAAAAAGGCAATGTGATCACCAGCCCAAAAAGTCTTTGTCTTCAAGGAGCTTACATTTGAGTTGGATTGGGGGGGGGGGGAGGGTTATATCATGTAAACCAATAAATGGATCACCTTGATCAGGCAGGAAAGAGCAACTAATAACTCATGAAAACAGTAAAGACTTCCTATAGGAGAAGGGCATAGATTTAGTTCTGAAAAGAAAGAGGTGAAGAAGAATGCTTTCCAGGCACTTGGGAATGAACAGTCTACACAAAGTCAAAGAAATAAAAGATGGAGTGTGATCCTGGACAAGTCACTTAACCCCAATTGCCTCAGCAAAAAATAAATAAATAAATAAATAAAATAAAAAATAGAGTGCTAAGATTAGAGAATAACAAATGGACCACTTTGACTAGGCCACTTTGAAGGTATGGTGCAAAGTAATATGCAATCCATTTACAAAGGTAGATTGGAGTTAGACTATGAAGAGCTTTAAGTACTAGTTTAGAATTCTGTACTATATTTTTGAAGCAATAGATAACTACAGAAGTCATACTGGAGTAGAATGGTGGCTTGGTCAGACTTATGCTTTAAGAAAATTATCTCTATAGTGGTGTGGAATATGGATTAGAAAGCCAATTAGGACCTGTGTCCAATTAGAAAGTGTTGCAACAGTCTGGGAAAGAGAAAAGGAGAATCTGAACTACAGTGATAGCTATCTAAGTAGAAAGAAGGGAATGGATGTAAGATATTTGGTAGAGGTAGAATCAAGAAGACTGGGAAGTTAATTGGATATTAGGGTTAAGGGAGAGGGAACAGTTAAGGAAAATGCTAAGGTTATGAACCTGGATGATTGGGTAAAGGTATGATTGTACCTGCAGTAAAAATATCTGAAGGAGAGGTGATTTGGGGGAGGGAAATAATGAGTTCCATTTTGATTTTGAGATGTCTGCAATGCATACAGATTAAGACATCTAAAAGGCAGTTGGTGTAAATAAAAAGCTTTTAATAAAAATTTTAAAAAGATTAAATGTTACTTCATCCTTTAAAAAAAAAAAAAAAAAGGGCAGTTGGTAATATAGGACTAGAGCTCCGGAGATAGATGAGGGCTGGGTTTATACACTTACTATGTGCATGTGTATAGCATTATTACTTGATCCCATTATAAAATCATTGAGACAGTGTAATGAGAAGAGTGAATTCAGAACAGGGCCTTGGAAACCATCCACATTTAGGGGGTGGGACACACCACCACCTTTCATTGTAGGTTTTCACAGATGGATGGCCAAATTTACTGTACACTTCAGACTTCACATTCACACCATTTCTCTCATCAGACCGTTATGGGTTATTTTAAATTCTCATCTTTGCCTGTTATTTTCATCTTGACTTTCTGCATCCAAAGAATCTTGGGACAAGATGATGACAGAACTTTGGAAATCAGCATAGAAAACATGAAAAGAAATCCAGCTAAGCATAATTGGCATGTTAGGGGATAAGATGACAGAAGGTATGATTGAAAAGTTAAAAGACTCTGAAAAAAACACATACCTGGAAAAGCACTGGGATGTAATATAAATAAAAGGGATTTATTTGGAAAACAGATCAAATACAGCAAGAAGAGAGAAGCTTGGAATTAGTGGGATTCCAGAAAATATTGAAGAAAAATTCTAACTAGGATATTTCAAAAAAATTCATATATCTTGACATATATGATTTATTCTAATCCTATGATAGCTATTGTCTAAGGTCAAATGCCAGCTCTTCCACGAAGATTTCCTTGGGACCCACAGCCAGAAATATTTTATCCTTCCTTTAATCTCTCTTATTCCTATTCTTTATACATCACAGAATCTCAGAGATGGAAGGGATATCAGAGACATTGCTGGGAAAGAATCCTTGATATAGTATCCCCTTGTTTGAAGACTTCCATTAATGTAAGTTAGTGCCTCTTGAAGCAGTCCTCTCCATTTTTGGATCCCTCATGCTGTTAGCTGCTTTTCCTCATACTGACCCTAAATCTGCCTCTTTGTTGCTTCCACCCATTGCTACTGCTTTCTGAGACCTAGTAGAACAATCTAACTCTTCTCCCAAATGGCACTCTTCAGATATCTGAAGATAGCTCTCATGTCCCCATTAAATCTTTTCTCCAGAGTAAATGGCTTCATTTTCTTCAACTAATCCCTATATATCATCATATCCACTCTAGTTAGCATGTTGGTTATCCACCTCCAGTTCCATTCCATTCTTACCACTATAATTCCTAAAATGTGATGCCTATGACTAACCACAATTCACCAGGTGTGTTCTGAACCAACACAGAGGAAAGGGTTAAAACTTCTCTCACTTTAGATGCTTCATCAATTAATACAGCCTAAGATACTTGAGCCTTATTACTGCCATCTCACATTGTTGACTCATTGGGGCTGCAGCCTACTAAAATACCAAGTTCTTTTTCATACAAACTATTGCCTAGCCACATATACCTCCTCTCTTAATGAATAAGATTGGATCCGTAAAATTAATTTTTTTTCTCAAGCCTTTTACTGCACTTACTTCAAATGGCCTTGTATTGTGGTTATTTGTATTCAAGTCTTATCATTCCTTTAGAAAGTAAGCTCTTTCAGAACCAGGAGAACATTGAACACAATAACAAGAAGATTATGTGATGGTCAACTGTGATGGACTTGGCTTTATTCAATAATGCTGTGATTCAAGGCAATTCCAATAGACTTGGGATGGAAAATGCCATCCACATACAGAGAGAGAACTATGGAGACCAAATGTGGATTGAAGCATAGTATTTTCACCTTTTTTATGTGTTATTCTGGTATTTTTTTTCTATTTTGGTTTTATTTTTCTTACATATGATAAATATGGAAATATGTTTAAAAGAATTGCACGTTTTTAACCTATATCAGATTACTTACTGTCTTAGGGAGGGGGCAGTGAGGGAGGGAGGGAAAAAATTTGGAATACAAAGTCTTACAAAAATAAATGTTGAAAATTATCTTTACATGTATTTGAAAAAATACTATTGAGGGAAAAAAAAGAATTTAAGTTCCTTGAGGGTAGGAACCTAAATTTATCCATATCCTCCAGTGCCCAATATAATGCTCAGACATAGAAGATACTCAGCATATGTCTGCTAAATTTTATATATAAGGAATTATCATATGAAAAATGGCATTGGATCATATACTGTGGAATTTGCCATCATTATGAATACATTTTTCATCTAATCAACCAGAAGACCGACATTTAAATACTAGCTCTGCCACTGGAAGAAGTTGTGAAAATCACCTGGGGGACCTGAGGCAAATAATTAAGCCTCTCTGGATCTCAGACCTTGTCCATAAGCATCACTGTTAGCCATATTTATATCTATATCTATATAATTATATCTATAAAATGAGGTGGTTAAACAAGGTAATCTCTAAAGTCTCTTCTAGTTCAAGGTTCACATCTCCTTTTATCCCCATGATATTCATTTGATTGTGTATCTCGAACAGAAATTCTATCTGGAAAAGAATGTAATATAATTTAAAAAGAAAAAAAAGAGTACTTAACTATGAAATCAAAAGATCTGAGTTCAAATTTCACCTATGACATTTACTATTTGTGTGACATTGGGAAAGTTACTTCTTATCTCCCCAGCCTAAGTTCCTTCTTTTCAAAAGGAAGAGATTGAACTAAATGGTATTCTCACTCTTTATCTTTGTTCCCATGATCTCTCACTCTAGTTACACTATTAGCTGTTGGCAGCCAGAGCAGAAATTCAGGACAACTTCCCAATATGAAATTTCCAAAAGAGGTTACTGCCTGAGAAGATTATGTCAAGAACCTGCTGGTTCTATTCTGTTCCATAGGATACCTAATGACTAAATCCCTAAATAAAGCAAGGATACAAGCATCTAAAGAATCAGGAGGTTTAGAATAGAAAAAAAAAGTGCATTATTAGATGAAAGGGACAAAATGTGGACACTAACACTTTTGTTCAGTCATATCTGACTCTTCATGACTCCATTTGGGGTTTTCTTGGCAAAATACTGGAGTGGTTTGCTCCATTTCATTTTCCTACTCCAGCTCAGTTTATAGACGAGGAAATTGAGGAAAAACAGTTAAATGACTTTCCCTGCTAGAGGCCAGATTTGAACTCAGGCAAATAAGTCTTTCTGATTCTAAGCCTGGCACCCTAGCTTCCCTGAATTCACCAACACAACACATGTTAATATTATGGCTTTCACATCTTCCTCCAGTATGACTCCTAGTCCTTTCCCTGCTCTGGTCTCAGCCCCTCCTAGGATATATTTGTTCTCATATTGGTGGGTTATCTTTAATAATTCTGGATATACTTTCATAATCCTATTCTGCTAACAATGATACTTTTGGGCAAGATTTTTCAGTGAGTTCAAGCCCACATATCCTGATTATCAAGCATCGTCAGCATCCCCTAGCCAAGATAATGAGACTACTCACTACCCAAGATAATTAAAGTAGAATTTTCCCAATACCTAGATCTATAACTAGAAAGATTTGTACTTGGCTTTAGCAGAGTGAAACATGATCCATCAATTATCTTGAGAGAGAGTAGTGGTAGAGACCCCAGGTCATAGAGAGATTACTGCTGGAGAGGCTGAAGAAAGGAAGGAAATAGGAACACTGTGAGACTGGACTAGGAGAAATTCATCTGAGATATGATCAGGGAAAGAAGCTACTATATAAATACTTTCCATTTTGATGATTTATTCTTATTAATTTTATTTCTAAGCTTGGTTGTTCTATTCTCCTAAAAAACAAAAGCAAAAAAACAAAAATCCTTTAAAGTGCTATTAGAACCTCCTGTAAATTTTGGTGCCATGGGGAGAAGTCCTATTGCTCAACCCTAGTTATGGCTCTGCCAATTCCCCTTTCTGAAGACCACAAATTCATGGGCCAAAAAGGTGTCATTTCTTGTCGCTAAAGTGATGACTTAGCTTTTAGGCTTCAAGGCACAATGAGAGTGAGAACAAGGGTAAGAGTGAAGGTTAAAATTACTCCCGTAAACCCTGATAATTAATATGTATCATTATCTTGTCCTTGGACAAAAAGGGATGTGAGAGTCCAGAAGACAACCAAAAGGTCTGTATTAATCATTTCCAAAAATTCTCTCAAACACGATCTTTTAACAGTTGCTGCTTTTGAGAAGAACTTGTGTAATGGGACAAGGAGAACAGAAAGTCACAGTATTAAGTATAATGGAAAGGGCACAGAATTTGACATTCTAGGACCCGAGTTTGATCCCAGGCTGAGCTACTGTGTGACTTTGAGCAAATCAACTCTGGATCTTGATTCCCTTATCTTTATATGGACGGATATGATTTGATGACCTCTGGGGTCCTTTCCAGGTCTGAATCTATGCTTCCATGATCAGCTCAGACAGTCGTATGCTTTGTATAACTTTCTCTTCTCTTTCTGGAAATATTGATACTGTAATTCCCTGGAGAGTTGCTGAAGAAAGTGGCCGTGGATGGTATATAGTCTGTAGAAGAAATGTGGTTTGGAGGGGGCAAGTGTGGGACATGATCACTATTTTGAAGTATTTAGGGGTATCATAGAAAAAAGAGATTAGTCCTGCTGTGTCTAGCCTCAGAGAGCAAAAATAGGAACAACAGGAAGAAGTGACAGAGAGGAAATTTTTTGCTAAAAATAAGGGGAAAATTTGCAGCAATTAGAGTTATCCTAAAGTGGAATGGGCTACCACAGGAGGTAATGGGTTCTTCATCACTGGATGTCTTTAAACAGAGGTTAAAAGACCACTTGGAGGTGGAGCATGGCATAGTAGTCCTGGCTCTTATACAGGTTGGATAAGATCCCTTCTTGTTTGAAATTCTGATTCTAGACCCACTGGATGCTTTGTGTTTATTTTTAGGCTGTTTTTCTTCCTCTCTTGTAGTGGTTACAGCACAGATGTCCCAGGCTATTCAAGAAAATCCTGCTGAATTCTCTAAACAGCTCCCAGGACTTTAAAATTAACTTATTTTCCAATGACCTCTGAGTGAAAGTCACTATTCAGCTCTGGTGAACTTTTCAAAAAAAAAAAAAAAAAAAAAGCTGATTACCATCAGTCAATGGTCCTGCCTTTTCTGGGGGCATCTGGTCTCTGACAAACTTGCTTGTTAACATGAACTCTTCTAAAGCTGCTGATTACTTACCCTAGAGTTTAAGGGAAACTTTTGTTGTATGAAACCCTAAATCCCCCCGGACTCAGCTGATTACTGGTGGCAGATTTTCTTGTTATTTAGGGCACTGAAATCCCACGGTCTTAAGACAAACTTAAAATGAGCAATGTGTTAAATATAGCAAGGTCATTCAGTAAACCACAGTCTTTCTGAACACTCTAAGAGATGGCAGCTCTGGAAACTGCCAAGCTCATTAATAGTTTCTTTACACAATATCCAAGTGCCAGTTTTCTTTCAGAAATAACATCATAGGGGCCTGATGTGCTCCTCTGCTAGTGTGATTCTGAATAATGAAATTACCTTTCTCGTTACTCATCCTAGCAGAATTGACTTAAGCCACTATACACTGAATGATCCTTCAAGAAACTAAGTCTTTCCTATTGTTCCCAGGAGTAATCTTCCCTCTCCCTTCCTCCATGAATTATATTGTTTACATGTTATAACCCTCAGTAGAATGTAGACACCTTGAGGGAAAAGGCTGCCTCTTAAAAGAGGATGAAGATTATTTTAACTATAGAAACCCATAGAAGCTTTCCTGAAAGTTGTGACTTTTCAATAGGGTTTTAAAGGTTAGGCAAAAAGTGAGCAGGGATGGAAAGCATTATGAAAAAAAGGTGCAGGGGCAGCTAGGTGGCACAGTGAAAAGAGCACCAGCCCTGAAGTCAGGAGGAACTGAGTTCAAATATGATCTTAGACACTTAACACCTCCTAGCTGTGTGATCCTGGGCAAGTCACTTAATCCCAATTGTCTCAGCAAAAATAAAGAAAGAAAGAGAAAAAAAAGAAAGAAAGGTGCAGAGGCATAAATATGATTGAGAGGAAAGGCCTACTCCAATTGTCTACTGCATAAAATATGTAGAGAAGAATAATATGAAATAAAGTTGGAAATGTTGGATGGTAATGGGCTATGGAGGCCTTGGATGCCATTAAGGTTTTTGAACCAACGAGAGACATAAACAGATTTATACACAAGAAAGATGACTCTGGAAACAGACTGAGAAAGGTAATGTAGTATATTGGGGGGAAAGAGCTCAATTCAAATTCTGCCCTGAACACTTCCTGGCTGTGTAACTTAATCTCTCTAAGCCTCAGTTTCCTCATCTGTAAAATATAGAGGCTATGTTTAGGGACCTCCACGGTCTTTTCCAGCTTTATATGTATGATCCTAAGTATGGATTTAAGAGACTTGAAGGCTGAAATAACTATTTGGAGGCAAGTGTATGATTAGTCTAGGCAAGTAGCAGGTAAAAGATCTATATTAATATGGTGGCAATGAGAGTGGTAAGAAGAACATGGCTATAAAAAATATTCCAAAGATTAAATTAACAAGATTAAATTGACAATTATCTAGAAGTGAGAAATTAGAGTAGTTAAAGATAATCCCAAATTGACAAACATGGGAGCCAGAGTAAAATGATGGCTCAATAAACAAAAAAGTGAAGTCCAAGAGGAGAATCTAATCCTTTGGAAGAAAGATAATGGGTTTAGTATTGATCATGTTGAATGAGAATTGAGCATATCAGTGGAAAATCCAGATAGAAGTATCTGGTAGGTATTTGGAGATGTAAGTCTCCCATATCAGAAGAGCAATCATCAATTTTTGAAACTGCTCATGTAAAAATAGAATTGAAAACTCCCACCATGAGGAAAATAGAGAAGATATCTAGAAGGAAGAGCTGTTCAAAAAGATCAGAAGCTATACAGAAAAAGTAGAGGATGAATACTAAATAAAAGGTCATTGAATCTTTTGATTAGGGAGTCACTAGTGACTTCTGAGAGAAGTTTCAGTAGACTGATAGAGATTGAAGCATGACAGAATGGGTTTGAGCAGAAATCAGACAGTGTAAAGATATTAAGTAAAATATTTAGTACAGATAACCTTATCAAGAAGTTTAGGGAAGAAAGAAAAAAAAGGAGAAGGAGCAGAAGGAGAAGGAGGAGAAGGTGGAGAAGGAAGAAAAGAAGGAGGAAAAGGAGGAAGAGAGGAAGGAAAAGGAGGGAGAAGAAGGAAGAAGAGAAGGAAAAGGATGAGGAGGAGGAGGAGAAGAGTTAATAGTTAAATAGGATAGGAATGTGAAAAAAAGTCTTTGAGGATCTAGGATCACTGCTATAATATTCTATAATATTATGAGGCATAGAGCAAATCGCTAGCTAGTTTTATTTTTTTCAAAAAGAGAAAAAAATTAATTTCAAAGGTAAAAATGAAAGTAAAAATTTACAAGGAATTCTCCAATCGATAAATGGTCAAAGGATATGAACAGACAATTTTCAGAGGATGAAATTAAAACTATTTGTAGTCATATGAAAAGGTGTTCCAAATCACTATTGATAAGAGAAATGCAAATCAAGACAACCTTGAGGTACCACTACACACCTGTCAGATTAGCTAAAATGACAGGAAAAGTTAATGAGAATGTTGGAGGGGATGTGGGAAGGCTGGGACACTGATACATTGTTGGTGGAACTGTGAACGGATCCAGCCATTCTGGAGAGCAATTTGGAACTATGCTCAAAAAGTTATCAAACTGTGCATACCCTTTGACCCAGCAGCATTTCTATTGGGCTTATATCCCAAAGAAATCATAAAGGAAGGAAAGGGCCCCACATGTGCAAGAATGTTTGTGGCAGCCCTTTTTGTAGTGGCTAGAAACTGGAAACTGAATAGATGCCCTTCAATTGGAGAATGGCTGAACAAATTATGGTATATGAATGTTATGGAATATTATTGTTCTGTAAGAAATGACCAGCAGGACAATTTCAGAGAGGCCTGGAGAGACTTGCATGAACTGATGCTGAGTGAAACGAGCAGAACCAGGAGATCATCATACACAGCAACAACAGTATTACATGATGATCAGTTCTGATGGACATGGCTCTCTGCAACAAAGAATTGTCTGAAACCAGTTCCAATTGTTCACTGAAGAAAACCATATACACCCAGAGAGAGGGAAATGAAATATGGACCACAACGTAACATTTTCATGATCTCTATTGACATTTGCTTGCATTGTGTTGCCTTTCTCTGATTCTTTTTTTTCCTTGTAGATAGGATTTTTCTTGCATAACTTCTCAAGCATTTCAACATTATTAACATGTAGTGGACTTCCTGCCATCTAGGGGAGGGGAGGGGACTGGGGGTAAAATTTGTAATGGAAAGCTTTGTAAAGATCAATGTTGGGGAACTACCCATACATATGTTATACAAATAAAAAGCTTTAATTAAAAAAAAACAATGTTGGGGAACTACCCATATATATGTTATACAAATAAAAAGCTTTAATAAAAAAAAAAAAGAAAGAAATGACCAGCAGGATGATTTCAGAGAGGCCTGGAGAGACTTGCGTGAACTGATGCTGAGTGAAATGAGCAGAACCAGGAGATCATTATACACGGCAACAACAAGACTATATGATGATCAGTTCTGATGGACATGGCTCTCTTCAACAATGAAATGTTTCAAACCACTTCGAATTGTTCACTGAAGAAAGCCATATACATCCAGAGAGGGATGTGAAATGCGGACCACAACATAACATTCTCATATTTTTGATTGAAGTTTGCTTACATTGTGTTTCCTTTATCTGATATGTCTTCTGTGTAGATATGATTTTTCTTTCACAGCAATGATAAGTTTGGAAATATGTACACATATATTTGATTTGCCAAATATTTTAACATAATTAACACGTAAGGGATATCCTGCCATCTAGGGGAGGGGTGGGCAGTTGGGGGGGAAAATCTGTAACAGAAAGCTATGTAAGGGTTAATGTTGAAAAATTACCCATACATATGTTTTGCAAATAAAATAAAATTTAAAAAAATTATACCAAAAAAAATTTACAAGAAATGAAAAACACAATGAATAAAAAGAAACAAAGAAAATTATGAGAATTACAAAACCCAATTACATACTAATGAATCTGAAAACAAATGAGATGAAAACTTACCAAAATATAAAATCCTCAAATTAACAAAACAGGAAATAGAAAATCTAACCTAAAGAAAAAAAAATCTTAAAACTAGATACTGAACAGGATATAAATGAACTCTGAAAAGAAAAATAAACTCCTAGTCCAAATGAATTTATAAGGAAATTCTATTAATGTTTAAAGAGCAAATAATTCCAATACTATATAAAAATTCATAAAAATAGAGAAAAAATAGAGTTTACCAAACTTCTTCATTGACCTCAATATGGTTCTGGCATACAAACCAGAGAGAGATAAGCAACAACAACCACAAAAAAAAAAAAAAAAAAAAAAAAAAAAGAAAAAAAAAAAGAAAAAAAGAAAAAGAACAAAGAAAAAATGTAAATCAAAAACACTAATATTTTGAAACTTTAAATAATCTATGATTTCTTTGATGTAATAATATAGGTTTCAGTCCTGTAATATCTTCTCATTCTGTGCAAACTCTTGTCTTGTCCATTTTCTCCTATAAATCTTTTTAGGATCCATTAAACAAAGATAGACTATCTCTAGATCGTTATTCATGGTAAGGATACCAACCATACCATGCAGATTTCTATTGGTTATCCCTCATTCTTACTATGTGACCAGTCTACCTAAAACATTTTTAGCCATGACAGAACATAACTAAAAAAAATGATATAAAAATTATTAAATAAAATATTAACAGAGTCTATAGAAATATCTTGAAAAATTATCCATTATAATTATGTTGAATTTATCCCCAGACCAGTTCAACATTAGAAAAACAATTACATAATTAATCCTGTTAATAATAAAAATAATAAAAGTCTCATGAATAAACAGAAAAATGTTTAATAAAATATTGTATTCACTTATGGTAAAAATTTAAAAATCATAGGAATAAAGAGATTCTTTCTTAATATGGCCAAAAAAATCTATCTAAAACCAAAGGCAAGCACTGTTTGTAATAGTAAAGCACTAGAAGCATTCCCATTAAGACTGGGATGAAGCAAAGATGCTCACAGTCTACATTGTTATTTGATAGAGTGCTAGAAATGCTAGCTATAGTAATAAAACAAGAAAATGAAACCAAAGGAATTAGCATGAAGAAAAAGAAGGCAAGATTATATATATTATTTGCAGATAATACCTAGGGATATTTACTATTTGTATTTGGGGAACCCTAGAGAATGAACAAAAAAAGTTAATAGACCAAAACAAATCCACAGAAGTATTAGACATTCTGCATATTACTAACCAAATTTAGTAAGAAGAGCTTAAGAAGGACAATATACCTTAAAAGTAACAACAGAAAGTATTATTCCCAAAAATATACCAGTACATCCATATACATACATATACAAACATAAAAATCCAGATTCTATATTCATGCAACAATGTTTATAGAAGTAAAAAGTTAAATAATTGGAGAAAACTCTAACATCCATAGCCAGGCCAAAGCAGTAGAGTAAAAATGATAAGACTACCTACACTATTCTATAGATATCTTGCTATACCTATTAAATTATTCTGCTTTTAGAATTAAGCAAAAACAATAACAAAATTCATCTGGGGACCTTTCAATTATCAGAAGATAGAATACACAAAAGAAAGAAGGGCAGGGGCTTATTTTTAGAGTATCTAAAACTATATTTCAGATAAGTAACTACAAAAATTATACATTGTTGTTCAGACATTTAGTCATGTCCAACTCTTTGTGATCCTGAGGAGCATATCAAGTCAATACTGTCCATGGGTTTTTCTTGGCAAAGATGTAAGAGTGGTTTGACATTGCCTCCTCCAGTGTAAAGAAAAATTAAATAGTGTTGGATAAAAAAATGTAAAGGAAATTAATAAAAGGAAAAAAGCATGCACAAAAACCCAGCATTAGACAAATCTAAGACTATAAACTACTGAGGAAAGAACTCCATTTGACAAGAAATGCTAGGAAAATTGGGAAGCTATTTCATGATTGAATCAATGTATGTAAAAGTGCTTTGCAAACTTTAGAGCATTATGTAAATATCAGGTTGTGCTGCTGGTGCTGGTTATCATCATAACTATCATTTCACACCCATCAAATTAGCAAAGATGGTAAAACTCATTGTTGGAGAGGCTGAGCAAAGTCAGGCACACTAATTCACTTCTATGGAGCTGTAAATTGGTCCAGCTGTTCTGGAAGGATAAAACCTTGTAATTATGCAAGAAAATTCCCATTTTTCCCCACATTCTTTGACCCATTACTGTGACTATATTTCAAATTGCTGACAGCAAGAAAAAGCTATCTACAAAAATATCTATAGAAGCACAATTTGCAATGGCACAAATCTGGAAACAAAATATGTGCCCGACAATTGTGAAAGGACTGAAAAAAAAACTGTACATGTATTCAATGAACAATCACTGCACTATAAAGAATGGCAAATGTGAAGAACTCAGAAAAACACAGAAGACTTATAAAATTATGCAGAGTGAAAAAAGTAGAACCAAAAGAAGAATATTCACAATGACCACAATAATTTAAATAGAGAGAATATGAACAAAGCAATCAACTTAAGTCAAAGAAAACAATCTTGTACCATCCTATCCAAGTTAAAGGATTCAGCCTCCTTTTTATATTAACAATTAATTAACTACAAAGCGGAAAGTGTCAATCAGTCAACAACCATTTATAAGCTCCCTACTGTGTTACAGGCAATGTGCTAAGTGCACAAATAACATACACATCCAAAATTACTCAGTGTTATTTAATTCTTTTGAGAATATAGGAGGAAGGGGTATAAGAGAAAAGGAGGATGGAGGCAGTTGTTACATATCAAATATAAAAGTAGCAATTTTTTTCATCTTAGAAAAAGATGTCCCTCCTCCAATGGCACTTAGCCTGGGACCCATGAACCTTTATTTAAATATTTTGATAACTGTATTTCAATAAAAATTTCCTTGGTGAACTTGTACATCTTATTTTACACATTTAAAAATATTATTCTTAGGAGTCCATGAACCTCACTAAGAATCCCTAACCTACTCTGATCTGAATAATACATGGGAGGAAAATGGACTGAGGAGAAGAGGAAGAGAAAGGTAGAAAGAGGAGGAGAAAGAGAGATTAAAAAGCCCAGATTGGAAGAGTTGTTGAGGCAGAAAGATACGTGTCCTACATAAGCCAGAGAAGAGCCAGGTCAGGCCTCCTGGGTAAGAAAACCTTCTAAGGAGGAAAAGAATTGTAATTAGTCTGATGATAATTGCAGAAAGATTGCTGGCTTATTAATTTTTTCAACAGGCTTAGAATACAGATTGAGTCACTCCATTAAAGCCACCTTGAGCTCAGAGTTACAGCCTGCCCTATCAGTGGTAGGACAGTGTGTGAGTGTGTGTGTGTGTGTGTGTGTGTGTGTGTGTGTGTGTGTGTGTGTGTTGTTTTGTTAAGGCAGGAGTAAAACAAAGCTTACTAACAGAATTCAATCCAAGGGGAAAGCAATAGGCCAACCAGAAATAGAAAAATTAAAGTAATCAGAGAGGAAGCAATGGAACAAAGCAGTCTCTTTCCATGGGGGAATGTGAAAGATTGAAATACAAGGCTGCCAAAGAGAAACAAAAAGAAAGCCCTAGAATCAAAGGCCATCAGTCCTGGGAAATATCTTAGAGTCCATCTAGGTCAACTCTCTCTCACAGTATTTTATAGAAGACAAAACTTCACATCCAGAAAAGCAAAAGTAAAAGAATAAACCCAAGAAAAAGAGAAAAGATTCAACCTGCCATATATCAACTCTGAATATAGCATTGGCTCCCCACAGCCTGGCCTACATGGACCAAAGCTCATCACCATACTTCTAAATGTCCAAGACAGTCCTTTCCAGCCTTAAGAATATATTAAATGAAAATTCATTTTTTAAAAGAAAAAAGTTTATTTCTTACCTCAGTCACTCCTTCTAAGCAAGAAAGGGAAGAAGGCATTCTTCTTGTGCAGGACAGGAGTAATTCATGCTCTTCTGTACATCTCTCTTGGCTGTCTACTTTAGTCCCAAGTTGACCATAGTCAGCACGGCCCCAGGTAAACACCTTGCCACTTTCTAAATGTAAATATTTTAATTAAAGTTAAAGACAGGTAATGTCATGATCTCAATAGTGCATGTTAACAATAACATGCAATAGCTCCCATTTTTAATGCCCTTCAAAGCTCAACCAGCAATCCCCTCATAGCCACTGAGTGAAGTATCAGTGAAGTAAATAGTGCAGCTAAGTAACATGGTAGATAGAGTGCAGGACTTGGGGGTTAGAAACACGAGTTCAAATTCTACCTCAGGCTCTGCCTAGTAACTATGTGACCCTAGGCACATCATTTAGCTCTCTTTCCCTCAATTTCCTCATCTGTCAAATGAACTGAAGAAGAAAATAGCAAACTACTCCAGTATCTCTGCCAAGAAAACCTTAAATGGAGTCATAAAGAATTAGACATACTAATCAATAACAACAAAAAATAGAGGGTAGCTAAGTGGCACAGTAGGTAAGAGTACCAAGCCTAGAGTCATGAAGGTCTGAGTTCAAATCCAGCCTCAAATAATTAATAGTTGTATGACTCTGGGCAAGTCACTTCACCCTGTTTACCTCAGTTTCCTCATCTGTAAAATGAAGGAAAGAATAAACCACTGTAGTATCTTTTTCCAAAAAAAAATCTCCAAATGGGGTCATGAAAAGTCAGACATGACTGCAAGACAACTGAACAAGGACAAAATGAACAAAATTATTTTGCAGGGTTATTGGGAAGATCAATTGAAATAACATTTTTGCAAACCCTTAAGCACTATCTAAAAGTTAACTATTAGGGCAGCTAAGTGATGTGATGGTTAGAGCCCCAGTCCTGAAGTCAGGAGGACCTGAGTTCAAATCTGGTCTCAGACACTTAACACTTCCTAGCTGTGTGACCCTGGGCAAGTCACTTAACCCCAATTGCTTCAGGAAAAAAAAGCTAATTAGGATGGAAGTGATTTGGTTTTTATCTTATAGACAAGAAAAATTGGGTTCATTTAGCATGTACCTGATTAATGCTACTCAGAAATCATGGATCATAGATTTAGAGCTAGAAGGTAATTTTTAGGTAAGCCACAAGTAACAAGGAAACTTAGCTCCAAGAAGATTGTTAGGATGATCAAATGAGACAATATATGTAAAGTCATAGAGGCTCTGTGTACCCAATTAGTGAAGCTCAGAGATTTGGAGCTAGAAGGTGCCAATCTCTCATACTGCAGATAAGGAAACTGAGGCCAGGGAACTGAAGTGATCTACCTAGACACCAAGTGACAGGAGCAGAATATGATCCAAGATCGTCTCACTCCAAATCTAGGATACTTTCCTCTGCTCCACTTAAATAAGTATGAAAGAAGCCAGCCTCAAGCAGAGGTCATTTCAGGCATCGTCCTCTTGCCATCACCCAGTCGCAAATGGCTCATACCTTTGTGTCTCCCATCCCCACCTTGCCATGGGCTGCTATCCAGCAGCTCCCTACCACCCTGACCCTGCCTCCAATCAAAACAAGCCTGTCGCTCAGAGCCTCATTCTAGGTTTGCCATTAATTAATGCTGACAAGGGCTATAGAGTTTCTCCCTCAAATGACATGCTTGCAATATACTAGGGACCTGAAAGAGAGTCCTTATTCTAAAGGTGACTTCATTGAGCCAGCAGTAAGTAGAGGGAGAAGGGTGGCAGTATCCTTAGGTAGGAGTAATTTACATGGGACTTCATACTACAACACATCATGCCATGTAACACTGCATGGCAACTGGGCTGTGCAGTAGAGACCACACTAGGATCGGGTGTCAAAAACCAGAGTTCATGACAGAGTCTGAATGCAAACCAAATCATATCATTTTTCTCTTCTTTCTTTTTTCTTTCTTTCTCCTTCCTCCCTCCTTCCCTCTTTCCATTCCTTTCTCCTTCCATCCTTCCTTCCTTTTTTTTTCTTTTCTTCTCTTTTTTTCTGTTTGTCTTCCTTCCTTTTTTCCCTTCTTTCCTTCCCTTCTTTCCTTCCTTCCCTTCACTTCCTTCCTTTTTTTCCTTCCTTCCTTTTTTTCTTCTTTCTTTCCTTTTCCTTTCTTATTGCCTTTTCCTTCCTTCTTTCCTTACCTTCCTTCCTTTTTTCCTTTCTTATTGCCTTTTCCTTCCTTCTTTCCTTTACTTCATTCTTTCTTTCCTCTTTCTTCTTTCCTTTCTTCATCTTTATCTTTCCTTCCTTCTTTCCTTTCTTTCTTTCCTTCCTCCCTTTCTTTTCCTTCCTTCTTCCCTTCCTTCCTCCCTTTCTCCCTTCTGTCATTCCTCCCTTCCTTCTTTGCTTTCTTTCTTTCCTTTCCCTCATTCCCTTTTCTTCCTTTCTCCCTTCCTTCCTTCCTCTCTTCCTTCTTTCCTTTCTTTCCTACCTTCTTTCTTCCTTTTTTCCTTTCTTATTGCCTTTTCCTTCCTTCCTTTTTTCCTTTCCTTTCTTTCTTCTTTCCTTTCTTCATTTTTTATCTTTCCTTCCTTCTTTTCCTTCCTTCTTTCCTTTCTTTCTTTCCTTCCTTTCTTTTCCTTCCTTCCTTCCTTCTTCCCTTCCTTCCTCCCTTTCTTCCTTCCTCCCTTCCTTCTTTGCTTTCTTTCTTTCCTTTCCCTCCTTCCCTTTTCTTCCTTTCTCCCTTCCTTCCTCCCTTCCTTCTTTCCTTTCTTTACTTCCTTCCTTCTTTTCTTTTCTTTTTTTCTTTCCTTTTCTGCCTCCCTTCTTTCTTTCTTTCTTTCTTTCCTTCCTTCTTTCCTTTCTTTCTTTCCCTTCCTTTCTTCCCTTCCTTCCTCCCTTCCTCCCTTCCTTCTTTTGTTTCTTTCCTTACTTTCTTTTCTTTCTTTCCTTCCTTTTCACCCTCTCTTCTTTCTTTCCTTCTTTCCTTTCTTTCTTTTTTCCTTTCTTCCTTCTTTTCTTCTTTCCTTCCTTCCTTCCTTCCTTCTTTTTCCTTATCTTTCTTTCCTTCCTTTTCTTCCTCCCTTCCTTTTTTCCTTTCCTTCCTTCTTTCCTTTTTTCCTTCCTTCCTTCTTTCCTTTTCTTTCTTTCTTTGCTCCCTTCCTTCCTTTCTTCTTTCCTTCCTTCCTCCCTTTCTCTCTTTTTTCTTTCTTTCTCTCTTTCTTTCTTTCCTGCTTTCTTTCTCCTATTTTTCTTCCACAAAGCAACTAATACAGAAATGTATTTTACATAATTGTACATGTATAATCTACCTTAGGTTGCTTACCATTTCAGTAATGGGTGAAGAAAGAAAAGAGAGAATTTGGAATTCAAAATTTGTTTAAAAAAAACTAAAAATTGTTTTTACATGTAATTTAGAAAAAATAAAATAAAAAAGAAGATGCATGTTCAAATCTGGCCTCAGATATTTACTAGGTGTGTGACTCCAGGTCATTTACTTAACTCTGCTTGCCTCAGTTTCCTCATCTGTAAAAGGAACTGTAGAAGGAAATGGCAAACCAGTATCTCTGCAAAGAAAACCCCAAATGGAGTCATGCAGAGTCAGATATAACTGAAATGAATGAACAACAAATGCATATAATAAGTACTTAATATCTGTTTCTTTCTTTTCTTTTCTTCCTTATTTCTTCCTCTTTCCTTCCTTCTCCTTCCTGCCTTTCTGCCTACACAGAGATCTATGCCAACATCCCTGAATCTGGCAGCAAATGACTCTTAATAAAGATGGAAAGCACCCTCTTTCCCCCAATAGTGAGCAACATGGAGCCTCCCTGAATACATTCAGTTTCACATTTGTTTTTCCAACAGAAACACAAACCCTGAAGAGACACAGATTATTAACAGATTTTCTGCAATCAATATGCATGACCATGTGCCCTGCATAAATTCTTTATACATATTTGTTTGAACAAAGAAAACCTTTGCGTAAAAGACAAAACATAAAGTAATGCATATTAAATTCTCAGAAGATCTCCTACATTCTTGGTGTTTGGTATCAAAGCTTCATCTGGCCCCATATCTAACATATGGTTAGTAGCTTCTTCTAGGAAAGCATCTGTTGAACCAAGTAAAATGAGGGTGAAACGTCCGAACACAGTCTCCAATGGGGTTTTCCTTGTTAGCACTTCACTTACTCTTTCATCCTTCTATCAAACATTCATCAAAAACCTATAATGTGCAAAGCCCTGGCTTGGGCACAGAAAGGGGGAGACCAAAATATACAAACAAGACTTGGTTCTAGGGAAGCTCACTGTCTGAAGGAGGCAGATGAAAAGATTCAGTCAATCAACAGTTAGCCAACAAGCATTTTTTTAAGGGTTTGCTATATACCAAGCACTGTGCTAAGTGCTAGGCTTACAATGGAAAGAATAAAAGTCATACCTATAGCTTACATTCTAATGGAGGAGAAAATCGAGAAACAATCTGTACAGACAAGACAGATCTAGCATATATGGAAGGTGATCTCAGAGGGAAGGCACTAGCAATATGTGGCCACAGAATGTCAGAACTAGAAGGATCATTTGAACCCAGATAGTCCAACTTACCCCATTTTACAGACTGAGTAATTTAGTCAATAATTTACAAACATTTACTAAAGTTATGCTACATTGCACTATTCTAAACATGGGAGGTATGAAATTTTTGGAGAAGTTGGAGTTTTTGGTTTTGTTTTCTTCAATGGCAGTTGAGAAGTAACATGGTACAATGTATGGTCAGAACCATGTGTAATAGACCACATTGTGTCCAGGACCAAACACTAGCTATTCCCAAATGACGTGACTTGGGAATTATTATACAACAGTCTTAGTCTATAAAACAGTTCTTTGAGAATTTAAAAAGGCATGAAAAATGCTACCCACTTCCAAAGAAAGAACTGATGGAGTCTGAATGCAGATTGAAGCATACTTTTTTTAAACTTTCTCAATTTTTTTTCTTTCTTTTTTTGGTTTGTGCTTTCCATGACTAATATGGAAATATGTTTTATATGACTGCATGTATATAACTTATAACAAAGTGTTTGCCTTCTCAATGAGGGGGAAGGAAAGGGAAGGAGCGAAAGGGAGAATTTAGAATTCAAAATTTTTAAAAATTAGTGTTTAAAAATTGCATATGTAATTGGAAAAAATTAAATATATCAAAAAGTAGGAATACAGAGGATTTGAAGTTATGAAATTTCATATTATATTCTATATCACCAATTTCCAAAACTGTCTCTATTGAATAAAGAAAGAAGTAAATAAATGGAATAATTTAATAAGATATGCAAGGAAATATAACATTGTAATGTTTGATAAACCCAAGGGCAATTAATTAGGGAACGGATTCTTTTCTCAATAAGATCTACTAGGAAAACCATGAAGCAGTTTGGTGAAAAATGAGCTTAGAACAGCATCTGACACCACATAGCACAATAAATGTCAAATGGATAAACTAGCTAAATATAAGAAATAGAATCATAAAATACCAAAAGAGAATACCAGAATCACAACTTTGAAACTGGGGAGAAAAGGGAAAATGTATCCTGATTTAGGATAGAAAAAAGACTATAAAAGACAAAAAAAGGTCATCTCAATTATATATAAAAAAAAATTTTTAGGTTTACAAAAACAAAATGATTGCAACCAGACTAAGCAGGAAGGAGAAAAGAACAGAGTAGGGGAATATCTTTTCATTAAATACTTCTGATAAAAGTCTATCTTCCTAAATCTCTAGAGAACTAACATATTTTTACACAATTAATACATATTCGCCAAGGATGTAAAGTTTTCAAAAGGAAAAAATTCAAATATCAACAAACCTTTGAAAGAGTTTTAAATTATTAATAACCACAGAAATACAATTTAAAACAATATTGATGTGTCATCTCTTAATATTGTTAAAAAAAAAAAAGGAAAATTCAATGTTAGAGGGCTCTTTGGAAGACAAGCAGGAAATACTCTGCTACTGGCCCAACTATTTAAGAAAATAATTTTAAATCCTGTGTTAAAGTTATTAAACCCATCCATACCCTTGACTCAGAGATCTCACTACTGTGATTATATCCCCAAGGAAGCTAATATAAGCAAGAAAATATTCATATGTTCAAAAATACTTACAGCAGCATTATTTATTATAACAAAAACCTGGAATATAACCAATGATAAGAGAACAGCTGAACCAATTGTGATGTATGAATGCAGTGGGATATTATTTTACCATATATGAAGAATTCAGAAAAAGTGGGAAGATCTATATGAAGTAATACAGAGTTAAAAAAGCAATAAAGTAAATAAAGACATCACAACTGCAACAATACTTAGCTCAATGAAAATAAACAGTATCGGTACTAAATCATGAAAATGACAGCACACATCCATCCTTTCTGCTAACAGAAAACTACCAAAATAGAATATCTATTATCATCACTTTACTGGGCTGAAATGTGGGGGAAGTTCACAGGGGATGGTGTTGGGGAGGGGCTGGATGAGGGTCCTTAATGATGACTGGGTATCCACTGTACCAAAAGGAAAAAAAAATGAAAATTGTTTAAAAAAATAAATAATACCTGAATTCTCACAAAGGAAAAATACAAAATGGAAATAGTCTCTTCATTTCCATCTTGTATTTTTCATTCATTTGCCAGATCTTTATTAAGCAGTTCCCTGTGTTTAGAACTTCCTATGTTAATCCTTCCCTCAATTGTATCTGATAAGATGAATATTGAAATCAAGGCTTTAAAAAAATCCTCAAAAATGAATTTCAGGCCATTTTCAAAAATTGAACCCACAATAAAGAAGTTCCCTAAGGCACCATAGAATATCTATGTTTCAAGCTGAAATCAACCCATAACCTAAATTTGACAAGTGATCTTTTTTTTTTCCACAGAGAGAAGAATTATGGGGAACCAGCTATTATAGGGCTACAGTGGTACATTTGAGTCAGGAGAACCTGTGTCTAGTTCCTGACACTTCCTAATTGCATGACTCTAAATCCCTTAGTCACAGGACCTCAAATTCCTTATCTGTAAAATAAGGAGATTGGACTCTCTCTCTCCCTCCAGGCCTTCCCTTAAGGGAGAGAGAGAATTTAGAACCAAAATTTCCAAAAAAAAAAAATTAAAACAAAGTATATAGTAAAAGAAATGTACACGTTGCGTTTCTAATTTTTTAAGCCAACTATGGAGATATGTGTTTTTATATATCTTCCTTTTCTGTTCAATTTCATACATATAAATGTTTTCTTTTTCCTTTTGATGTTCATTAAATTCAGACAAAATATTTTTTTTAAAAAAATATGGTGTCAGTTTCAAGGTGAAAGATGAATGGAGGGAAATGCAAAAGTTCTATAAATAATGTCAGTGAGTAAAATGTAATTGAAATTCTTATGCACAACCACAGATGGGGAAGGAGGACACAGTCTCATGAAAATGAACACTACAAAGCTAGATGAGCTTAATGCCAAGAGAAAGGACATTCAAAGCCCCAGGAGAGGCTCAGAGGAGAAAGGGCTCTGTTACCACAGGAATGGTTAAGAAAGGTTTAATGAATTAATTTATATCAAAGTCATCTGTATTGGTATCTTACCCACTGTTTTCTCCCCTCTAATAGAGGGGAGTTACACAAGAATCAGGAAATAGGAACTAGGGGTTGTATTCTATCTAAACTTTCCATCTCTCCCAGTGCTGGGCCCAGTGTCCTATTCTTTGCCCACAGGCACATAGTACACATAGTACATGTTTGTTAATTTTAATTAAAATGATGAACTGGAGAACTGAAGAGAGTATGAAGGATATTGATGGGAAGGGGAGGTTAGGATAAGAAGAGAATGATTAGTAACAAAAAGAGGATAGCTTAAAGTATAACACTAACCTAATTATAGATCCAATAGGTCTCAAGCAAAATCTGAATACAAGTAGCCTTCCGTACATTTGGTACAATGGACAGTACATTGTATTTGGAGTTAGAAGACCTGAGTTCAAATTCCAGGTCTGACATCAGTTGAACTAGATGAGTTTTAGGATTCTAGCTATTTCTAATTTTATGATCCTACAGCCCTATTATTTACCACTTCTTTGTCAATCTCTGAAATATATTGCAACCTGCTCACACCCATCATGACCCTTTTTTGTTCTCTGACTGAATACTCAAGTCAACATGTGCTGATCCTGAGGCCTGAAAAGATAGTTCCTTTGGGAGATAAGTAGAGACAGACACACCTTAGGCCAGGTTAAGAACTAGAGTTTCTCAGGACTGCCAAATCCAAGGGGACATGGAAAGTTGGGAGATAAAGCTGGAGGTGGATATGAAGAGAAGTCCTACCCAAAATGTCAGTGAAATGACTTTGTCTAATGTAACAATCTGTTGATGTACAATCTCCATTCCTACCTTGCTTAAATATTCAAGCCCATGACCACATGCCAAGACGTCTCCTTACCTAGATTGTATCACTAAAGCTGTGGAAATTAATAATATCACTACGTGTTAAACACCTCCCTGGACCACAAAGACAGAATCATGGGTATTTGGGCCCTAGTGATTCTGAGGCACAAATATTATACAAGGGCAGGTCTGTACTCCTGCTAAAACAGGAAGATAAAGAGTAACTATTTATTATCTTCACATGTTCAGAGTTACTCCTGCATTCATAGTGGGCAATGCTTTAGGAGGCATTACTTTGAGGTTAAGATGAGCGTTTGGAACAGACTCTTTGGCCATCAAAGTTATCCATAGCAAAAAGAATAATTCTGGTTTCTGTATCTGCAAAATGGGTATCAAGCCAGACTTTATTGAAAACCTATAATGTGTTAGGAACTGTAGTAGGTGCTAGAGATACAAAGAAAAAAGCAAAATAGTCTCTGCCCTCAGAGAACTTATATCAGAGGACACAACATTTACATATATAGGCATATGAGAAATAGATATTAAGATAGGTTTCATGTAGAAAGTGTCACGAGTTGAATCTTTAAAAAAAACTGTGAATTCTAAGAAGGGAGAAGAAGAGGGAGTGCATTTCAGGCATGAAGTCTAGCCTGGAAAAAGTCAAGGCAATAAGAAATGGAATGACATGTATGAAGAAAAGCAAGTTTGCCTGGCCCACAGAACATGTGAAGGGAAATAAGATATAATAAGCAAAGACACAATAGTAATTGTATTACTTAGCTCATGAAGTTATGAGAAAAGGACTTTGTAAACTGTAGGCACCATGTAAATGGGTCATCAATTGTTATTCATTCATTTGTTTATCAAGCTTTTAGTAGCACTTACTACATATACCCAGTTCTGTACTAGATGCTACAGATACAAAAAAACTTAAAAGGAAATTGTTCCCACCCTCAAGAAGCTTATATTTCTTGGATTTCATATTTTATTACTCAACAGGCAATAGAACTCACCTCTAAATGATATCTGTAACCCTAGCCACCAAATTTTAGGTTAAAGATGCACAAACATCAACCCCTCTCTGTTCCCTAAAGACTTTGCTGCTCCATGAGGACAATAATAGATTGGGCAGGATCCAACTCTCTCAGGGAGCTGAAGGTACTAAGGAGATCGTGATATACAGGTTGAATGCTGGGGAAAATTCAATGTGGGAGGCATAGCTTACCAAGAAAGGAAAGGGGAGGATACATGTTCCGTGCAAATGAGTAAGCTGAGTTATTGCCACACGATTTTACAGTGGGCAATATGGATTTTATCTTGAGGTGCACAGAAGATTTGACTCAAGAAGTCTAGAAATGTGGGTTAAACTTGGGAGCTTCAGTGGAAAATTATGGAGCTAGAAAACCTCTCTTAGGAATAAGTGGGTAGCCAGGACGAAGGTCTACCATAACTCCAGAAATTAACTTTCTTACTCAAGTTAAATATATCCACTGAAATGGCATTCTATTCCTGAGAAGGGAGGGGATAGGCTAGAATTTAGCTCCCTGCATGGAGGGAGAATCTATGACCTGAATCAGCACATTCTACTTTTGGACAGTTCTAATGAAAGCTCCTCCTCTTTTCCCCCAACATGAAATCTAAATATGCTTCTTTATAATTCTCACTCATTTATTCTGGGGTCATATAGAACAAAAATAATCCTACTTCCACATGACAGATTTTCTTTTTTAAATAATAGCTTTTTATTTTTCAGAATACATGCAAAGATTGTTTTTAACATTCACCTTTGCAAAACCTTGCACATTTCAGATTTTCAAATATTTGAAGGTAACAATCTCCTCTCTTTTTCAGGCTAAACATCCCTGCATAAACATTATTATCTCTTAATAAATAACCTTGTTTGAATATGTACTCAACTCACTTCTGGACTATAAACTCCAGGAGGGCAGCAATTGGTCTTCCTGACTGTTAGCAGTACAACGTTGAGAGTTTTGCTTTTTAAACAGTCTATCCTCCAATGTTCCTCCCAATCCACAGACCCTTCCCAAGCTATTTCTAGGATTTTAGCAATCCAGATTAATGGCAAATGAGTACAAGAGGCTAAAGATTCATAGATCAGAAATGTAGGAGAAAGTTACACTTTTTATTAAAATTTTCCTCCTCACCAGAAGAATTGACCACAAGGGAATGAATTTATTTATTTATTTGTTTATTCATTTATTCATTTATTTATTTTGGCCAGCTAAGGCACAGATCTGTGTCAAGACCAAAGTACCTGCAAGAATGAAATCACGGGATTTGAAAGTACTAATATTCTTACTTCCCATAATCATATCTATTTGTAGGCTACCTTTGCCTTCCCTCTAGCTTTGGGAATTGCAACCACATCAATTGGCCTGGCCAGTAGCATCCCTGGTCCAACAAAGCTTTCAATTATTGTGTACAAAAAAGCAGACAGATTTAACATGACTTTCTCTGCTAATGTTTACTTTCCTTCCCAAAATCTAGAACAAAGCTCAGGGACAACAGAAGTCATCCTGTTCTCAGATGTGAATAAGGTAATAAAGAAATGGCTAAATAATTTTTAAAATTTTTTTTTTGCTAATGACAACACAAAGACCAATTCTCCTTCAAAATCTAGATACTCCCAAGTTGACCAAACCTCTCACTGAAGTTAACTATGCTGGAACGTGACCATCATCTTCACAATCTGTTCCAAGAACAGTTGATGGGGTACATATATGGAAGTACAGATACATGTGGGAGGGCTTCTAGAATCAGATCTATCACTGAGTTGAACTTCTCTGAACCTGTTTCTTTCTCTGAAAAAGGTAAACCTTAGATGAGCATCCCTTAAGTTGCTTCTAGCGATAACATTTTATGATGAGCAGAGATATGGCAGAACACTGGAAAAGAACAATATATTTGAATCCAGAGGACCTGGCCTGAATGCCAGCTCTTACTATTTGTGTGATGTTGGGGAAGCAATTCCTCCTTCCTTGAGTTTTAGTTCCTTCATCTGTAAAATGCAGAGTCTCTAAGATCTGAGGAATTTCCACTGTGGAAATTCCTTGTACCAATGCAAATGATCACCTTTTCTGCTACTATAGAGCTAGAGAAGTTGTGACTTGCCTAGCTTAACACAACTGTTTATCTCAAAGGCAGTACTTGAACCAAGTTTCCTGATTCCATGACTGGTCTCCATTACGCCACATTGCGTAGCACATAGTAAGTGCCTAATAAATATTTGTTAAAAGGAATCGTCCCTGGCCTTCTCATGTTAAGCCTAATACTTGCTATAATGAAACTCTATATTACTTTAAGCATTTACTGACTTTTGTAGAAAAGTTTTCCCAAGTCTTAAGACAGTAACAGACTAGAATGGGAGCAAAGCATCACTGACGGGGCACAGAGCCAAAGCAGATCCCTCCATAAAGATACTACTGTTATAAAAATGCTCTAACTGATCAGTCCCAATTGTGCTTAGTCTGGCAAGCTCCCAGTAACAACAAGCCCCTTACCTCTCTCCGAGGTCATCCAGCCCCTTGAGAAAACCCTCTTTTTTTCCCATCAGGCTCACCAAGGTATGACACCTCACTCTTACATCCTAGCTCATTTAAAATTCAAACTCTAATACATCTCACACTTTTAGACTTTTATTAATCATGTTTTAAAATGTAGATTGCTTCCTAATCTTAGCTCAGCAATTAAAAACTCATCTAGCTTGTCTCCATCGAAGGAAGAATGGTTACTATATCTGAGGTTTGCCAAGCTCCTAGCTCAGCAGCCAACCACAGTCTCACTCTGGGCCAAAGTGGGAGGATGGTTTGGGTCAGGTCAGAATCCAAAGATTATAAAAGACTCCTGAGTTTTACAGCTGGGAGAGCCTTCAGAAATTTTCTTGTGAAGCACTACTATTTCATACCTCTACCCTAAACACACACACACACACACACACACACACAATTTTACAAATGATGAACCTCAAATCCAGAACGAAATCTGGGTTCAAACTTTACCTCTAATACCTACTACCAGTGTGACTTTGGTCAAGTCAAGGGTCTCCAAGTTCCCTCATTTATAAAATGAAGGGGTTGTACCAGTTCCTTCCAGCTTGTAAATCTATCTTGGTATAATCAACTATAATTAATTAATAAACTAGCATCTTTGAGCATTTTCTTTGTGCTAGGCAACAGGACTACAAGGACAAAGAAGAAAGCAATCTTTATTCTCAAAGGAATTATATTCAACAAGCTAATCAGTGCAAAGGTATATCTACTACCACTACTGCTAGTGCTGCTGCTGTAATTACTATTCTACTGCTGCTACTATGTTACTACTCTATTACTACTTCTGCTGGAGCTGCTGCTACTGCTACTATGTTACTACTAGTAATATTGCTGCAATTGCTACTGCTGTTACTATTCTACTGCTGCTACTATGTTACTACTATTACTACTATATTTCTACTACTGCTGCTGTAGGTGCCCCTACTGCTACTATGCACAACTGCTGCTGCTGTTACTACTACTGCTGTTACTGCTACTGCTGCAACTACTTCTGCTATTGCTCCTGCTGCTGCTGCTACTCCTGCTACTACTATTATTACTATTACTACCACTACCAAAAATGTCTATTTTTAGGGAGTCTGAAGGCTTACAAAGCACTTAGTATGAAGGAATTTTTCTGAGAGGAGTGCATTTAATCTGGACATGTGATTTCATCAAACATTCCCAATGGGAAAACTCCCTCTACCAATGCAGATCAGCAGTCCACCAGTAACTTCAATTTCATGGCCCAAGGCATTAAAGTTTAAATGATTTGCCATGGCCACACCTCTGACTATGACATGAGCAGAAAAAAAAAAACAGTTCTGAGTCCAAAGCCAGCCTTCTCCATGATGCTACTTAAGATCATTAGCCCTGCTTTAAAGAGAAGGTAGCCAGGTGGTACAATGAATAGAACAAAATCTAGCAGCCAGAAAAAAAAAAAGATCCGAGTTTAAATCCTGCCTCAGATGTCTAGGGGCTTTGTGATTTTGCAGAAATAACTTTACCTCTATCTGGCTCAGTTTCTTCAAATGTAAAATGGGGATAAAAATAGCATCTACCTGATAGAGCTGTTTTGGGTCCCAAATGAAATAAAGTGATTGAAAACCTTAAAGTTTTATGTAAATGCTAGCTATTTTTATTTAAAACTTAAGAGATGTGGCAGATCAGCACCCAAGTTCAAGCCCTGATTCCAAATCTAATCTCCCCTCCCCAATTCTGGACTCTCCCAAAGGTACCAGACAATGGGGACTGAAGCGATGGGCTGATTGTGGATTCTCTATTTCAACTTCCCGCATTTAGGAGCAAATGACAAGGTGACACAGTCACTGGCGAGAGTGAACTCTGAGAGGCTGCAGCCACCTCTCTGCAATTGTCTCAGCTCAGCAATCAGCACAGTGCCACTCACGAAAAGGACCTCACAAAGGCTCTTTGTCTATGATGTTGGCCCCTCCTTAATGGTATGTCCAAAATAAAGCTCTCTAGTGACTGGGAGGATCACGGACATCAGACCCATAGCTGGCCACCATCCACTAAAGAATCACAAAGGCACAGAATGTCAGAGCTGGAATCGACCTTGGAGAACCTCTTCATTCAAGCTTGTCATTTTAAATAGGAAGAAAGTGGGGCAGGGAGAAGGGAGGTGTCTCCCCCAAGGTCACAGAGTGAGTCAGGAGCATGAGGGGAAGAGACTAGAAAGCAGGTGCTCCATCAGGAAGAGTCAGCCCTCCCTCATCCTGGTACAGGGGATGGGTGACTGGGTACAGCACCTGTATCTGGCAGTTAGGCAAAGGCTCCAAGGACACTCATCTCCGCAGGTCGCTCAGTGATTCTCAGACAAGGGAGGACAATTCTCAGACATATAGGGACTACTTGAGTGCTCAGCACTCTTAGGCTCTTTTCCTAAGCAGCTGTCTACTCCGAGTTGCCCAGACACGGGGCTTTAATGCTATCCCCTGCAAAAGACCATCTGGAGTATCTCTGGATCTTTATAATGTTTTTAAATGTCTATGGCTCCTTTACCTCTGGGATGCTGGGATGATAGGGAAGATGACTCATATCGCACTGAAGCTCCAGGGGTTCAGCACAGCTGATTAAAAACTAAGATCGATGAAGATCACCTGGCTGGGCCTGGGTCTGGGCCTTGGTTTGCAGAGGCCTGAGAGGAGATACCACAAGAAGCACTCTCAAAACCCTGAAGTTTCAAATCTGCTTCCCTTACTGGTCAAACTAAAAGACCCCCCAATAGCAGGGAGGGCAGGTCAAGGACAACTACACAAAGTCAAGGCAACTCACAAAACACTGGAGCTGGAAGGACTCTTGTGATCAGGTAGGCATGTCAAACGTGACTGCTTTTTTTTAAACAACAAATGAGAGTTTTGTTGGATCAGGTACCCTATTGGCCAACCATATTGGCAGGGACAGAGATGGGAAAACTGAGGTCCAGGGAGGAAAACTCCCAAGTCACACCTAGTAGATGGCAGACTGAAGACAAAAGCCCAGTTCTCTTCTTTCCCACATGAATACTACAAGATTTAATGAAACATCAAAATTGGTTTGCTTTTGTTCAATTTAATTTAAATGGAGAACCTACTACAATGTACACTATGACTTCAGTAATGTAAACCTAAAGATCAATAAAAGAAAGTGAACTCTGAGTAATGGAAAAACAAATGAAAGTTCAGAAGATATAATGAAATATGTTTCCTCTCTCACAGCAGAGACGTGGGGAATTGCTGGGCAAGAATATTGTATACACTGGCAGATATGATCTCTGTATCAAGTGTTTTGACTTGATGGTTTTTCTTGTTACATGGGAAAGTTCAATCTCAGGAGAAAGGAAAGAAATGACTTTGAAAAAAGACATCAATAAATCTCTGTTTTTCTATGGCTATGGTATACAAAAAGAGTGCCATTCACGGTCTAGGAGCCAAAGTGCTGCAACTTGCCTCTTTCCTTGTCTACCTGCATGACTTATTCAAACCCACCTTTCCCAACATCATTTCCAATAAGATGACAATCCTTCTCCTGAAGACAGAAATAACAGCACCAGAGCCATTTGCTTGTTCTTTCAGTGAACTAAGGTACAAAATCCATTCTCAATACCAATATGGTGGCTAAGTCTCTTCTATATACATTCCAAACTCATCTATATCTTTCCCAAAGGCAACACTTCAAATTGAAATCAATGCTCCAGATGTAGTGTAAGTCTTAACTACCGAAGGTGTATTACACCTCTTGTTCTAGATAATATGCTTTTATTAATGCAACCTGAGATCCCATTGGTTCTCCAGCTACCATGTCACCCTGAACCAATTAAAATGACTGTCTGCCATTACCTCTGGACCTGGTTAATGTGACCTTCTGTCCAGCCACCAACCTGAGACTATGGAATTTCTTTTTTAAACCCAAAAGGATTTTACCTTTTTTGTTATTCATCCAATTCCTATTGATGATACTGTTCATGGGACTTTGTTGGCAAACATTAGTAGCTTTGGTTTGCCATTTGCCATTTCTTCTCCAGTGGATTAAGGCAAACAGAAGTTAGGTGATCCCAGGATCACACAGTTAATAAATGACTAAGGGAGGATTTGAATTCAGGTCTTCCTCATTCCAGAGTCAAGTGCTCTATCCACTGAGTCTACATTTACCCCTGTTAAATTTTATTTTATCCATCCAGCTTGCTGAGACATTTTCAGATCCTATTTCCGTCATCCAGGCTGCTCGCTCTCTTCTCATTTCTGTGCCGGTAACAAATGTGATAAACATGGCATCTTCAACCAACTGATAAAAATGCTAAAACAAACAGAGCCAAGGACAGATTGATCTCTCAGATGCTTCGCTCATACTCTAGTTCCACAATGATATCAATCCATTAACCACCACTCTTGGACCACTAATCAGTCACTCAGCCAATTCCAAATCAATCTAAAATATATTAACATCTGGTTCACATCTCTCCATCGTAGCCAAAAGGATACCATCAGAGATCTTGCCAGATGGCAGGTATACTGGACCCATGACACTCCCCTGTCAACCAGTCTAGCAATCCTATCAAAAAAAGAAGTGATAACCAGGCATGACTATACTAGCACAGTGATCATGTTTTTCCTTTCTAAGTATAGAGAAATCATCTCTTTAACAATTCATTCTAGGATTTTCCATGGGTTAAAGTCAGGCTCACCATCTTATAGTTCAGGGCTTCTTAAACTTTTTCCACTCATGATCCTTTCACCTGAGAAATTATGTGACCTTGGGTATATAGGTATGCAAAAAGATATAAAAATCAAACCATTTACTGATAATAACTCATAATTTCACAACCCCCACATTCAGTTATGATACCCCATATAGGGTCACAAACCATAATTTAAGAAGCTGGTTTATACTTCAAAGATTTTGTCTTCTTTCCTATTCTCAAAATCAGGACATTTCCTTATCTTCAGTGAGATGGCCACCTCCCATGCCATGCTTTGACAGAGACCAACAGCAGTTCAACCATCACAGGATTACAGGATCATGGATTTAGAATAAAAAAAGGACATTAGAGATGTCTACTGTATTGTATTCCAATCCCCTCATTCTTCAGGAACTCAAGGAAGGAACTAAGGCCCAGAGAATCAAAGGGAGTTCCCAAGAATCCACCAATCAATCAATAGACATTAAACACCTACTCTGTGTCAAGCACAGGACTAAGCACTAGGCAAAAGACAATTCCTACTTTTGAGCAGCTCACAGAAAGATCTAGGATTTGAACCCAGGCCCTCTCACTCCAAATTCAACATTCTTTCAATTATACTACAGTGATAGCAAACTCAAATAGAAATTGATTCCTATGGCAGCATCCTGACTTAGAAAATCAGAAACCAACATTAGCTATGTTATTCTGTAATTTTATTTATCTTGCTAATTACATTTTAATCTGATTTGGGCTGCACTCGAGTTTGGCTCCCTGGTTATCCAGTAAGGGTGACACAAACCCATTTGGGGCCATCTAAGTTCTCTCTCCCTGTCTCCTTCTTTATCTAAAGGTTTAAATTCCCTCGAGCATTTTTGTTCTAGTCTTCCCAATCAGAAGATTATTCTCCTTGGTAGAAAAAATAGAAGCCGAATAGGAGTCAAAAGGCTCTGCTTTCTTTCCATTGTCTGTTATCATCAGCCTATTAATACCAAGCAACCATCTTATCCTTTATTTGATCTTCTTTTGGTCTCTGCAAAATTTTTAAAGCCCTTTTTGCTGCCCTTAGCATTCACTGCATGCCTATTACAATCATTCTAGGCTTTAGCATCTTAACATTCTTACATGATTCTTTTGTACTCATCCTAATTGGTCCATCTGTCTCTGGTGTCCTCTCTCAAAAATCATGCTCCACAAAGGTGCCAAAATTGCTTTCATAAGGTCATGGGATGACCATTATCATTTCCCTGCTAGAAAACTGATGGTAACTCATTACCTTGAGAATAAAATAAAATCTCTTCTCCTTGGCATTCATCCAATTACAACAATCTGGCTCCAAACTATTTTTCCAGCCTTATTTCCATCTAAAATTAAGTTACTAGTTGTTCCCTGAACTTAGTGAGCCATCTCCCACCCCCATGAATTTGCCCAGGCTATCCCCCAGCTCTAGAAGGCATCCCCCCCCATCAGCTTTTCAGAAGAATGTTTCCTCTTCCTTCAAGGCTTATCTCTGGTGTCCTCTGCCTAGCTTTCCCTGATTCCCTCTAGTTGAAAGCAATCCCTCTCTTCTCAAATATTCCTAGAACATTTTGTGGGATGGTGCAATAGAGAAAGCGCTAGACCAGCCCCAACACTCACTTAGTTGTATGATCTTCGGCAAGTCAGTTCAGTTTCAGTTTCCTCATTTATAAAATGGGGATAATAATCACCTACCTCATGAGAATCAAATAAGGTAACACAAAGCACTTTACAAACTCAAAAGTGTTCTACGAATCCTAATAGTTATCATTTTTCTTTGCCACCATTACACTCTACTTTTTATTACAATTATCTATATATATATGCCATATTTTCCCCTTGCCTCCAGTAGATTGAATAAAGAACTATGCCATTTTTGTCTTTATAGCTATCACCAGGGCCTACTAACACCAAGTCTTGTACACAATAGGTGCTTAATGTTTGTTGACTCTTCATTACCCCTTTTTCTAGCTTATCTATATTTTTTCTTTTTTAAATCTGATTTTGTCAATGAGCTCCCTGTGCAGCCACATAAATCTATTTAGACAGATTCCCTTCTTCTTCTTTACTGGAAAACTGTTTCTAGAATCAGACTTTTGTCAATTGATATGGTACCATCCTTACTTATTTTATTTTGTTTCGTTTTGTATGACTGGATCTTCCCTCTTTCATCCAGGTTAAAATCACAAAGACCATTAATGTGCTTAATTCCAATATTATCAGCATAGTAGCTAGGACTTGCTTTGTTTTCAACTCAGATTGGTTCACCCTTCCTTAGGCAGCCTGACAGCCTTTCCTTCCTAGGGAGATTCATACTATCAGTGCTGGATTTAGCCCAGATACCAGACTGGCTTCATCTATTATAGCCTAAAACTTCTGAACTCAAATGATCCATCATCCTCAATTGCCCTAGCAAGAGAGACTTTAGGCTTCTGTCACAACACCCAACTTAGCCTATCTTGCCCAGTCTTCAACTATTCTCTCAACTTTTTGAAATCTTTTCTCCTCAAGATATCATCTAATCTGTATTTGAAACACTCCAATGAAAAGGAATCTAAGGCAGGCCTTCTTCCATTTTGGGACAATCTCAATGATAAGAATGTTTTTTGGGGTTTTTCTCTTAGAATCAAGTCTAAATTTACTTCTTTGCAATTTTTTTTTTTGCTTTTTGCTTTTTGCTGAGGCAATTGGGGTTAAGTGACTTGCCCAGGGTCACACAGCTAGGGAATGTTAAGTGTCTGAGATCAGATTTAAACTCAGGTCCTCCTGACTCCAGGGCTGGGACTCTAACCATTGCACCACCTAGCTGCCCCACTTCTTTGCAATTCTTACCCAACTCTAGATCTGCACTTTGGGGCCAAACATAAAATCTAAAATTTCATCCAAATTTTGTTTGTTCCATTATTTTATCATGTTATCAACATGACAACCCTTTATATATTTGAAGACAGGTACCAGCACCACCCCTATGGGTCATCATTTTGAGGCATTTTTTCTATCCTGCTTCTATTTTTCTGGATACTTCAGAAGGCCGATGTCCTTCCTAAAAAGTGCCACCTAGAAATGAACACACTATTCCAATAGGAGCTACCCAGGGCAAGGTTCGTGGACAATCCTACCAGCAGTCATGGGAGGAGGATGGGCTTATGGACCACATAGGCTCTAAAAACCAGGGTAGGACAATTTCCCCAGAGCAGGCCTGCCCATTCTCAAGGGGCCATAGGAAGAACAAGACCATTTCAATTTCATTTTCCTTCCTATCCCCAATCACTGATTGTTTTTCCCCAGGCACATACTCTATTGCTCCCTGGGGACATGCAACTGTGCTCAGTTACAGCCTAATTCCAGACTCTGCTGATTTCAATCCCTTTCAGCAGCAGAATGGGGTCCCCTTCCTGCTGAACCTCCTCCATCACCCTGGAGCCCACAAGGCTTCTCATTGCTGCCATCTGGTGGCATTTCAGATAAACCAATCATCCAGTTTTGGCTGGCCATCCCAAGTAGGATCTGATGGGAAAAGTAAATGGCAAGACCTAAAACTCACCTCCATACCAAACAGCAGGAAGAAGCCAGGGCTAAACACAAAAAATGGAGGCTGTCTTGACTCCCACCCATTCCCTATCTCTTCCTCCCTTTGGTCTCAGCTTCCTTCAGATACAAGGAGACAGGGTACTTCTATACTCTCTCTCAGTTTGAAACTACATAACAAGTCAGCAGCTGAGTGATGGACCACTGACTCCTCACTAATCTTCTTCTATGCTGGTTCCCAGAAGGCAGAATCTGGGTCCCCATTGCACTGTCATATAGATATCAGAAAAACAGAACCATGGAAGATCATAGATGGAAGAGGGCATACATTTGATTTGGAGTCTTAGTATCTATGATAAGATCACAGAACTAGAGAGAACTTCGGAAGCCATCTACTCAAACCACCACATTTTACAAGTGGGGAAATAGAGGCCCAGAGACGGGAAGAGATTTGGTCACAGAAGGGCTATTTGAACCCAATTCTTTGGACTCCTGATACACTTCTCTACATTTCATTCTACAGCCTTCCTGGAAGAGTGTGAACACCTGGATTAAATTCTCGGCTCTGCTGTAAAACACCTATCACTTCACTCCTATGCAATTCTGTTTCCCTAGTTGGACTTGATGATCACAAAAGTCCCATCCTATATCTCTAAATTCTATAATCCCAACCCATTCTCCTTACTTTTACCAAGAAGAGACAGAGACTCAGCAATGAGGAAATGGCCAGCTAAGATTAGAAAACAAATTAGTGACTCAACTAGATAAATAACCCAGATGTCCATTCTCCCAGTTCACAATTCTTTTTATTCTACCATCCTTCCTAGACTTAGCAGATTCCCCCTTCAAAAAAAAAAAATGTTAAGTAAGGGTAGCTTGGAGGACAAGAAAATAAATCCTTCTTTACATTATGGATAGTAAGTAGGATTATATAATTACTCTCCTTAAAACAGAAAGGGGATTCTCAACCCATAAACCATAGACTTCCCAAGAATCTGTAGACATATTTCAGGGGATTAATGAATTTGGATGAAAGAAAAAGGGCATCTTTATTTTTATTTATCTCCAACTGAAATTTAGCATTTCTTTCAATTATTTAAAATATAAAAAATTTTTTAAAAATTTTAAAAAATTAAAATTAAAAATATGATTTTGGGAAGGGATTCATAATCTTCAGACTGCTAAAGGGGTCCGTGATACAGAAAGGAGATAAAGAACCCCTGCTTCAAATACAGTGGTACAATGAAAAGAGCACCAACTCTGGGTTCAAATTCCCTTTCTGATGCTTAGTGCCCTTGTGACCTTGAGCAAATTATTTCATTCTCAGGAACCTCTGTAGGCCATCTGTAAAATAAGCAGAGTAGACTAGATGGCTTCCAGATCTAGTTTGATGGAAGAAAAGAGGCAGGCACTAGTGCCCTCTTGAGGCCAAGTTTGGTCTCCACAGCCATTAGACACAGCCTTTCACCCAGTTCTAGCCTAAGCATAGTCTGAACTCCTGCCCCTCAAAGGGTACGCCAGAAATGCAAGTACCTAGGTCCAGAGGAATAATGCAAATAAGAGGAAGCCTTGGGTGCCTGGGCAAATGGTCAATAATAATAAAGAATCCATGCTAAGAATGAAGATTTTCCTAAAATACCAAACAATGATGTCCTCCTCTGGCACTTTATCATGCTGGTGACCTTGAACTTCCAAGGGGGACACCACTTGAGCACAAGCTCAGGTAGACCAAGCTGAAGTACAGGCTCCAAAGGAAGGTCTAAACTGCTGGTTCTATGTTGGCCATCCTAGGGCAGGTAAATTTAGAGATGCTCATCGGCAAATGGTCCACAAATGATGATATCATTGGCCATGCAATTCTCCAAGATTGTCTAGCACATTATAACGGGTCTGAGATATGTATGCTGGAGTAGGATTCATACCAGTGACATCATCAAACCTTAAAGTATCAAGGAAAGGATGATGCAATATCCTTAGTCACACAGGATTTGTGACTGGCAAAAGGGAATGACTGGATTTGTTTTTTTCCAATGGGAAGTAAAGAGTCAAGAGAAGGCATTCCATAACTCACCATATGGCCTTAGACAAGCTCCATTCTAGATCTCTTCTTCAATAAAATTTGGGAGTTGTACCAAATAACTAGCTATGACATTTTAGGATTTCAGATTGTCTGTTTGAGTTAGCTCCTTGACAATGGAAATCAAGTCCATGTCCCAATAGATGCTCCCCTAGGGGTCATTCTTCTCAGAAAAGAAATACCCTTTTGTCTAACAAACATTAGGTAAGAGGAGAATAAATACAATCAAATCCCAATTATCAGGACTCTCTAGTGACATATTCTGAAAGGGAAGCCTAGTCAAAGACCACCCCTCCCTGTCTTTCCTCTGTACACCTGCTGCCTACGGTCCACAGGACAAAATTCCAAATTCCCTAGCCTGGCATTCAAAGCCTTCCACAACCTGGATCCAAATGATTTTTCCCATCTCATATCCCATTGTTTTCCCAACCAAAACAGGCTAGAATTCCTAAAGTACACCATTTTCATTCTCACCTCTAGATCTTTTCTCAGGCAGTTCCCACTCCAATCAGCAATTCTCTCCTTTCTCTGCCTACTCAAATTTGACACACTCTTCAAGGTCCAGCCCAAAATCCACCTCCTATTAGAAACATTCCTCTAAATACTTCAGCTGCCACATTGAACCTCTGAATCCCAAGCAATTTTTATTTGTACTACTCATCTGGGCCTTAATTGGGGATTAAAAATAGCACTTACTTCCCAGAGCTGTGAGAATCAAATGAGATCATTATAAAGTGCTTAGCACCTAGCATGGAGTAGAGACTAAATGTTAGTTATTACTAGTTTTATTATTAATAATTACATTCTGCCCAAGATGCTCAATGCCTCCCAGATATATTCCAAAAAGCCCTTTTAAGATAAGGTTGGACTTTAGAACTTTTTGAAATCAACAGTTCAAAGGATATCTTCTATAATAAAAAGTTCATGAAGTCCAACACGAATTGAGCTGCCGTGAAGTCAATTTGCAAATAATAGTTATTCTAAATGTCTACTTCTTCCAAGAGTCAGAAACTATTTCATATAATTTTCTCACACATTTTATTATCATGCCATGCATACAGTAGGACTCACTACTCAAAAACAAGTTCAAGTTTTCATGCCCAGGAACAATGATGCCATTGAGAAAGAGAAGGATGCTGGTATATAGTGGATGCTGAAGGGGAGGAGATAGAAGATGATCATGACGCCAGTTTTAAGACATGTGACATTTGAGGTGATGGCTGGAAATGTCAGACAGGAAGGTAAAAAGCCAAGTCCCTCTTTCCCAAACTCCTCTAGTATAGAGTTCAGTGGTTGGCAATTAAAAGCTCCAAAAGTCAGCATCCAACTTAAAGACAACTTTAAATAGAGAATATTAAGTCAGACCCTCCCTGAGCTGGGTTGAGGTTTCCAGATAAACACCCTCCCCAAAAGGAGAGTACAACGTAAACTGCCACCTCCTTCTGGACAGCATCTGGAATCCCAAACACAAAAATCAGCATTAAGTACCTCTGTTAATGGTATTTGGTTCGAATCAATGAGCAGGCTTGGATTTCACTAATGCTGAGACATCAAATGCAATAAGGTCCCTGTGTATATGTGTGTGCCTGACATCTAAGGAAACAAGAGTGACTAAGAGATGATCCTTCTGCAAATATATGCCCTGCAAAACCATCTCCTTCCTGCTCTCAGGAAATAGGAAGAAAATGCAATATAATTCAACCAAGAGAGCTGACTTTGGTCTAGGAGGCACTTGGAGAAGAGGAAAGAACAAAGAACTGGGAGGCAGCAGATTCAAGTGCTAGCCAAATACAAGTTCTGCCACAAACCCATGAGAAAGAGTTTATGAAACTCACTGGATGAACTCAGGCATGTCACTGGGCTTCAATTTCTTATTTTAAAAAATAGAAGCAGATATATAGATATATATGTAAATATATATGATATGAATATATATAAATATCCAAATCTATATCTATATATTTAGAAGCAGCTAGACTAAGGATCTCTAAAAGTCCTCTCACCTTTGAAGTTTATTATTTCCTTGCATATGATTTTATTAAGTAGGATAAAATGGCTGAAACAATAAGCTTCCTATCAGGCTTCCCTGAAGGGTAGTTGTAGCCTCAAATGGTTCACACAGTTTAATAGATTCTATTAGACTTGAAAATAATGAGTCATCACAAGCCTGATATGCCCATCTTTGGAATGGAACCATGGCTTAGTCAAAGCCACATGGGACAGGACAACCAATGGGTTGGGTGTGTTGTACTCTTCAGTCTCTTTCTCTTTTTTTCTCTCTCTCTTATATTTTCTCTCTTATAGAGAGAAAGAGAGAGAGAGAGGAAGGGAGGGAGAGGGAGACAGACAGAGAGGGGGGTGGGGCAGGCAACTTCAGAACCAAAACCATCACCACAATGCTATGGGCTTCAAAGAACACAGAATCCCACCTGATGCTTTTCCTCATTCTCTCCACCTTCTAGCACAGGAGTTCTCAAACATTTTGGTCTCAGAACACTTTTAGATTCTTAAAAATTATTTAGAACTTCCTTACACTCTTAAAAATTATTTAGGATTCCTTTATACTCTTAAAATTTATTGAAACCTCTTTTATGCTCTTAAAATTTTTTGAGGACTCCTTTTATTATTCAACAAAGAGCTTTTGTCTATATAGGTTATGCCCATCAATATTAACCACATTAAAAATTTAAGTTGATAAAATTTTAAAATATTTATCAATTCATTTAAAAATAATGATAAACCTACTACATGTTCACATAAATAACATTTTTTGGAAAATACTTTCTAAAATTAAAAAAAAATTAGTGACAAGTGTTTTCAATATTTTTGCAAATTTCTTTAATGTCTGATTCAGGAAAAGATAGTTGGGATTCTCCTATCTGCTATTGCATTTAATTTGTGGCAAAATGTTGTTTTAGTTGAATCATAAAAAGAAAAGTCAGCCTCAAACAAATGTGTAATTGGAAAAGGTAGGGGTATTTTTACTTTGCAGACCCTCTGAAAGGCTTTCAAGGATGTCTGCAGTTCCCCAGACCACTCTTTGAAAATGTCTGTTCTACTGTGAACGGATCCAACCATTCTGGAGAGCAATTTGGAGCTATGCTCAAAGAGTTATCAAACAGTGCATACCCTTTGACCCAGCAGTATTTCTACTGGGCCTATATCCCAAAGAGATTTTTAAGGAGGGAAAGGGACCCACATGTGCAAAAATGTTTGTGGCAGCCCTTTTTGTAGTGGCAAGAAACTGGAAATTGAAAAGATGCCCATCAATTGGAGAATGGCTGAATAAATTATGGTATATGAATGTTATGGAATACTATTGTTCTGTAAGAAATGACCAACAGGAGGATTTCAGAGAGGATTGGAGAGACTTGCATGAACTGATGCTGAGTGAAATCAGCAGAACCAGGAGAACATTATACACAGCAACAAGACTATACGATGATCAATTTTGATGGACATGGTTCTCTTCAATAATGATGTGATTCAAACCAGTTGTGCTGCGATGAAGATAGTCATATACATCCAGAGAGAGGCCTGTGGGAACTGAGAGTGAACCACAACACAGCATTTTAACGCTTTCTGTGAATATTTCCATGCATTCTGTTTTCCTTCTTAGGTTGTTTTTTTTCTTCTTCTCTTTCTAGATCTGATGTTTCTTGTGCAGTAAGATAACTGTATAGATATGTATACATGTATTGTACTTGTCATATAATTTATCCTATCTAGCATGTATTAGATTACCTGTCATCTAGGGGTGGGGGGCGGGGGGAGGGAAAGGAAAAGCTTGGGAAAAAAAAATTTTTTGCAAAGGTCAATGTTGAAAGGTCACTCATATGTTTTGCAAATAAAAAGCTTTATTAAAAAAATAAAATAAAAAAAAAAGAAAATGTCTGTTCTAACACATGGCATCCATAGAATCATAAAGTGTTGGTCTCATACATATCAGAAAAGACTTTCACTGTCTCCTGTTTAGGCACATTCACTTTACATGGCTCCAGTGTAGAAAAAATGCTATTGTAGTCTCCTAATGCAATAACCCACACTGATCCTTATTGCCCCTGCAGTTCAAATGTGCTGCCTCTACAGGGTCTACTTAAAAAACCTGTATGCCCCTGAAGGCAAAAAAGAGATCATTCAAATTTAGATTTTCCCAGTGGGAGTTCCAAGGGAAGAAAGGGTCAAGAGGTGGCATTCTAATCCTAATTCTGCTACTAATTCACCAAAGGAACTTGGACAAACTCCATTCTGGATTTCTAATAAAATTAGGGAGTTGAACTAAATGACAAGTTATGACATTTTAGAATTTCAGATGGCCTAGGTCAGCTTTGTGACAATGGAGATCAAGTTCATGTCCCCAGCCAACCCTCCCCTAAAGGAAAAAAATGGAGTTTTCTTCTCAGAAAGGAAGTATTTCGAAGTGTCAGGACTAACACTAGGAAAGAAGAGAATAAATATAATCAAACTCCAATTATCAGGTCTCTCTAATAATATTCCCTACAAAGAAAGATCAGCCACAACCCATCCCATAAGCACAGCCTATGACTTGAATGATTCTCCCAATGACCTAAAACTTTGTCCTGCTTGGGATATGTTCTATTCTATAGAGGTTCTGTCATATGGGAACCGGTGACAACAGATAGAGAGGAATGTCAATTCATTCTCCTAGTACTAACTGGATGTGAGGGTGGGGGGAATGGGAAGAAAGGAAGAAAATAAGAAGGAAAAAAAAGGAAACAGAAAATGTTGGATCTGGAATCAGGTAAACTTTGGTTTGAAACCTACTTCCAATAATTATTAGTTCTGTGATTACAGGCAAATTGCTTAACTTATAAGCCTCAATTTCCAAGGTTGTAAGACGGAGATAAAAATACCTGTACTTTTTCTCAGGGCACTTGTACTTAGGTCCATTTTAACATCTCTAGTTTACTGAAGACACAAAGAGGTAATTTTTGGAAAATGTATACTACAAAAGTGCTTACAACATCTGAGAAGCAGTTAAATTCCAGCCACTTTGGCTCCAGTGGGTGACCCCACAGGGCACAGATGACAGCCAATCCAATGGTAATGATTCAATCTTGTGACAATTACTACCTTAGAAATTCAGATAAATCACCAAGAACCAGCACTTTGGATTTAAAACCATGAATCTTTCAGCAGTGTATAAAAAAAAAAGCCCAAATCGACCTGCTACCAAATAAGATAATATATGTAATGTGCTTTGCAAACTTTAAAGTATTAGGTCAATGTCAGTTCAACAATTTAATTCAGTCCAACAATGAAGTGCCTACTCTGTTACAGGCATGGTGTTAGCCAATGGAGATTTAAAGATGAGGGAAAGAGAGAGGGAGGGAAGGGGAAAGGGAAGGGGAAACAGGGAAAAGAGAGAGAAGAGGGAGAAGAAGGAGAAGGAGAAAGAGAGGGAGAGAGAAAAGGAAAGGGAGGCAGGAGAGGGGAGAAAGGGGAAGAGTAATAGAGAAGGGAAGAGGGAAAGGGAGATGGAAGAGTGGAAGGAGGAGGGAGAGGGAGAAGGAAAGACAACAACAACAATAACAAGAAAAGAACAAGAGGAGGAGGAGGGAAGAGGGAAGAAAAGAAAGGAGAAGAGGAAGGAGAAGAGAAGGAAGGAGAGGAGGAGGAGGAGGAGGAAGAAGGGGAGGAAGGAAAGGAGAAGAGGGTGGAGGGAAAGAAGGAGAGAGAGAAGAGAAAGTATTGAAGGAAGGGAAGGAGGGAGAAATCACTAAAGAAATTCTGAGACGAAATTCTGAGACAAAGTTCTGAGCATGATCCATTTGATGGAGGCTGATAAGGCCTTTTATAGTGAAATTGGAAAACTGATGACATTGCAAAATCTCAAGCAATATAGATGTGCCTTCTTCTAATTGACTAGAAAGTAAAAACTTCTCACATCAGTTTGATATTATATTTGGTCTTCCCCTTCTGAAACAAGACATGTGATTTGGAGATTTTTGGGAATTTCCACAACAGTTTAGTTTGATCTTGAAGTTAAACAACTTCTCCAGAATGTGGTAAGGGGTGAGATTACAGAGGTGGAGTGCACTTCACAAGAATAGAATCATGATCGAGGTGACGCAAGATTACCTGAGTAAACTTGCAAGAGTAAGAAACAGGGAAGGGGAATATTAAATCGAGGTTGATTAAGTCTTAGCAAAATAAAATTAAAAATCAATTTTCTATTTCACAGTGAAAGAGAGAGGCAGAGAGGGAGGGAGGAGGGAAGAGGAGAGAGACAGAGACAGATACAAAGAAAATCTAAATAAAGAGATGATAGCTGAACCCACAAAAATGGATGAATTTGTCAAGAGGAAGGGAAGAGAACCCAGAACTGAGGTCTGACATATATTTATGCATAGGGAATAGGACAAGGATAGTCATTGTGCAAAGACTGAAAAACACTGATCAGACAGATAGGGGAAGAATCTCAACAAAATGGTACCACAGAACCTCAGGGAAGAAAGCATATCTAAAAGGGAAAGAAGGTCAGTAGTGACAAACACAACACAGAGGTCAAAAATTATGAGCATCGATGAAAGGCCATTAACTTTAACAATGAACAGAACATTCATGCCCTTGTAGAAAGAAGTTTCAGCTGAGTGGTGGGGAGATGGGAATGTGGGAGCAATGAATATAGACAGCTTTCTTCTAAAAGTGTGGCTATGAATAGAAGAAATATAGGATATTATTAAACAAGTATATGATCATAGGACCATGGACCTAGAAACAGAAGAAGCCTTGGAGAACCTCTAGCCCAAATCCCTCATTTATACATGATGAAAATGATGTTATCAATCCCTGATAAAGATATCATGATTTCTGAAAAAGAAATAGCATGATCTTCAAAATCTAAGTCAATAAGTTATTATGTTACCTAGGCCATATCATTAGGTAAAATCAGTTCTAGTTGAATGACCAGAATCAGAGCAGTGATTAATACTGCAGCTTCTCAGGACCCTTCCAGCTCTTGAAATTCTGAGATAGTAAACTCCTTAAAGACAGAATCTATCCTGAACAGAGTATGCAGTATCATCAGAGTTAAGCTGGAAGTAAGTCTGTAATTGAAGAATTCTGGAAGCTGTCGTTGGTGCTGTTTTATTCAATAGTCAATTTATTCAAAAGATATAGAGAGCATGTTTATCAAATTTAAAGAGTATACAAAACCTAAGACTTCCAGAGGTGGAATCAAGATGGGAGAATAAAATCAGAAAGCTGCTCAAGTTCTCCCAGTTTCCCTTGAAAACTACATGAAACCAATCCTCTGAGCAGAGTCTGACAGAATGAAACTCCTCTCCAGCTCAAAATAGACTGGAAAAACTTCCAAAAAGTCTCACTGAGGTCTCAGACTCACTAGGATGAAAAGGTTGTTCAGCCCAGCTCAGACAAACTCTGGGAAAGTCGGTGAGAGGGTCTTAATCACAGAAAATCAATAACTAAGACTCTCAGTCCTGACTTGGTAGAGAAGCAAATCAGTGGGGCAGCTTCCAGTCTCAGCTCAGAGGGCAAACTCTGGAAAGCCAGGGTGTTTCCTGAAAAGAGCAGGCAAAGCTACCCACTGCAAACACAAGGGGCCCTTGTGCTCAAAACCAAGGCTTAGAGCTACACTGGAAGCTTGGGACAGTGCCCCCTTTACCCCAGAAGTAAATCATAAAAACAAAAAAAGAGGAAAAACCAAAAGAAAAGGAATGAGCAAGAAACAGAAAAGAATCTTGACCACAGAAAGCTACTATGGTGACAGGGAAGACCAAAACACCAACTCAAATGAGGATAAAATATCCACAGAAGAAACCTCAAAGAGTGATATGAATTGGTCTCAAGCCCAGAGTCTTCTTAGAAGTGCTCATAAAAGACTTTAAAAGGCAAATAAGAGAGATAGAACCAAAAATGAGAAAGGAAATGAGAGATACACATGAGAAAGTCAACAGCTTGGAAAAGGAAGGAAGATTACACAAAGCCCAGTGAGGTAACTAAAACTTTAGATAACAGCATCAGGAGATTTCAGTGGACTAGATTAATGAGCCAAATATAAAAAGATGAAGCTTAATAAGGATAAATACAAAGCTTTATACTTTGGTTCAAAAAACCAAAGAAACAAGATAAAGGAGGTATGATGAGACCACATAATGGACTACAAGGTCAATATGTAGCAACAGTGCCAATCAATCAAAAAAAGAGGATTTATTAAGTATCTGTTATATGCCAGGCCCTAGGCTAAGGGTCGGGAACAGAAAGAAAGGCAAAAAACAGCTCCTACTTGAAAAATACCTTACAGTCTAATGAATGAAACGACAAGCAAACAACTGTTTACAAATAAGATACCGACAGGATAAACTGGAAATAATCATGGAAGAAAGGCACTAGCATTAAGGGAGATGAGAAAAGGATTTTTGCAGAAGGTGGGACTTTGGATGAGACTTAAAGGAAGCCAGGGAAGCCAGGAGGTAGAGATAGCAAGCAAGGGAATTCTAGGCCTGGGTGTCAATCATGAAAATGCATTGAGTTGGGAGATGGAGTATCTTTTGTAAGGAACTGCAAGGAGTCCATTGTCATTGAATTACAAAGTACATGGCAGATGAGGGAAGAGTACATAAAGTATAAGAAGACTGGAAAGGTAGAGGGGGGTTAGGTTATTAATCATTGATTAACCAAGATGCCATCGAAATTTATTGAGTACAGGGGTGACATGACCAGAACTGGGCTCTAGGAAGATTACTTTGACAGCTGAGTGGATGATGGACTAGACTGGGGAGATTCGTGGCTAAGATATCAAGAAGTTGACTATTGCAACAGTCTGGCCATGTAAATGTGGTGATGATGGTCTGCATCAAGATGATGACAGCATCAGAAGAGAGAAGGGAACACACACACACACACACACACACACACACACATATACATATACATATATATATATATGTAAGAGATGTTATAAAGGTAAAATCCTTGGGCCTTGACAACAGATTGTATAGAGTATGAGAGGGTGGAGAGAGAATGAGGAATCAAAAAGGAAAAAGTTTGGATGACTAGGAGAATGATAGCAACCTCCACAGTAATAAGAAAGTTAGGTTTAAAAGTTTATTACTGAAGTCAAAATATCCAGAACCAAGATTCATATTCCTGCTATACCTTGCTTGGTCAAACCATAAGTATCTTATGCATTTATATTTCATGAAGCTTATCAGCAAACTTCAGGAGAACTAGAAGATGACAACAAGGATGGCAAAGGAACTAGAAACTAGGCCAGCTGAAAATCAGCTGATAAAACTAGAGTTGTGTAGCATGGAGCAACAGCAAACTATAAGAATCTGAAGAGATGATTCTTCTGACCTATGTATAAGTGCTTGGCTTGTGTGAGTTATCCATAAAAGAGTCTTTTAGGTAAACACATATTTGGCAATTGGTCTACCTAACCAGCACAGCAGAGATGTAACACGGCCCAGTGAATAGAGAATTAGACTTGGCATTAGGAAGATCTAAGTTCAAACCCTGCCTAAGATATTTACTAGCTGTGTGACTCTGGGCAAGCCACTTCTCTGTGCCTCTGTTTCCTCATCTGTAAAATGGGGATGATAATAATACCTACTTGACAGGGCAAGTGTGAACATTAAATGAGATAATGCTCACATTTGCCTTGTCAAATAGGTACTATTATCATCCCCATTTTACATACATCTGTAGAGTGGTTTGGGAATCTCAAAACGCTATATAAATGCAAGTTGTGTTGGCTATTGTGCCTAGACCAGAACAAGCCCATGCACATGGTGCTTAATTAATGGGCACTGCAATGAACTGGATGCTCCAAATATCTTTCTGGAAATAGCAAAAATACTGAAAGACTTGGAGGAAGTTTCTATGATGCTTTTCCATCAAACTAAAGGTTTTCTAAGTAAAATATCTCCCTGGTGATATTTGGTGCACTAGTTTTCCTAGAAGCTTTCAAGGGGGACCCTAATTATTGGATGAAGAATTCCTATTGGAGATCAGAACAGGTCACAGGTTCTACTATAAATACTCTACTCAATCAGCAGTAAATGGAGAACCATAGCCTTGTGAGTTACATCTGAATGAACTACATAGTAGTTCAAAAGGCTTGAGAGTTGTTAGAAACTCTGAACTCTGGTGGAGTCTCCTCGGTCGAGATTTGCTTATCTGACCACCAATAGCACAAGTAGGTCAGGTCACTAAGAGAGAGAAACTAATCATCCCATTTTCTCTCACTAACCCAGCCTGGATGCTGACTCAACGGCTTTATCTCCCGTTTGCCAACTAACCAAAAGGCAAGGGCTCCTAACCTGGGGTCCACAAATGATGTTTCAAGAGTTCCATGAACTTAGGTGGTAACAGAGAGAGAATTATCTCTTTATTTTCACTAACTTTGAACTAAAAATTAATATTTCCTTCAATTAGGAGTGTAGGCAACAAAATATTCTGAGAAAGGGTCTTTAGCTTTCGTCAGATTACCAACATGGTCCATGATACAAAAGAGATTAAGAAACCATCACTTAAGAAAAACTGTATTTTTAAAATGGGATAACTAAAAATCTCCAAAAACTAAAAAAGGCCAACATATTGATCCAGACCTTCTGATAATCCCAGGAACAATTCAAAATTTATTCATTCATTCATCTCACAAATATTTCTCAAACACCTGATATTTACAAGGTGCTATGCTAGACACCATGTCTTACGTTCCTCCTCTTAGGAAGGTTATGGTCTAATAGGAGAGATAAGGCGTGTACATGATACCATTCAATTTAATTAATTAATTCACATGCTGGGCACCTATATGCAGAGCACGGAGATAACAAAGACAAGACAAGAGCTAATCCTAACCTCAGGGAACTGCAGTCTAGCAGGATGATATAACAAATCCACACAAACAACTATGATACAAATATAAACATGGTAGACTCAGAGAGGAGATACAAAGTAGTACAGGAGTTTAGTACATACAAGTCAGAGGTCAGAAAGAAGTCCTGTGCCATATGCATTTATATCAAAAAATTAATTACAGAACCTGGAGTCATCTATTCAACCATGAGAGGCTCAGCAACATGACACAATGAAAGAACAACATGAAGAAAGGCTGGAGATGGAAGTGATCTGTTTAGGGATGATGAAGCCAGAGCAATAAATGAGCCCATTAATAAATGCATTGGTTTTGAAGTCAAAAAACCACACAATTGTTGTATGAGCATGGACTAGTCCTTTAACCCGTTTCTTTACCTGTCAAATGGGGATAACAACACTTGCTCTACTTATATCATAGGAGTGTCATAGAGAAAGTTCCTTGTAAAAACCTTAAAGTACTATATAAATGAGTTAGCAATGGCATAATTGTTAGTATTATGATTATTATATTATGTAATATACATAGCACATAATCAATTATTACATTATGTATATTGGTAATATTATTCATTATTAATAGTTAGCATTAATAATAATCACCATCAGATTTTAGTGTCATTTTTACTTTTCCTAGTCCCATTACATGTACTCAGATTCAGAATCTCAGCAATCACTGAATTTAATGGTTTCAAACCCAAATCACATGCTTTCATTTGTTGCACTCAACAAACCAATTATAATTATTTGAATCTTATATTTCTTGACAAAGGTGTTAAAATGATTAGTCACGTGAATAGGATGGGGGCTATATAAAATGATCTGGGATACTATAGGGCAGCCCTCAGAAAGTTGATAACTGAGACCTAATCGAGCTCCCTCATTTAACAGAATGAGGAAACTGAGGCTTGATGGTAAATGATGTGCTGAAAATCACACAGCAATTCAGTGGAGAAACTAGAGGTGGAATCTAGATCTCTGACTTCTAGCCCATTACATCAGACTGCCTTTTGTGAATAAAAATCTGGTTTTTCAATATTAAACAAACTGTTTGAGATTGGGAGTGTTGTGAAAGAACTGAAAGGCCTGGGCTTGAAAATCAGGATGGAATTGTTGTGTAGTTTCAAAGAAGTCACTTCCTCTGTCTAGGAGACAAATCCTGACAAAGAGAGCTGATATTTGCACCAGCTGCCTAACGAGGATGCTGTTTTTGAAAGCTGCAAGTCACCATGAACATGTGAATACTCCTTGCTATTATTACCTCAGTTTCACCAGCTCCCCACCATAGGCTTTTACCAATAGTTGACTGACTCTCTTCCCAGGTTCTCACCTGTCCGGGCAACCAAGTGCGTCCACCCACTCCACACCATGGTGACCTTTTCATTCTGGAAACAATGGGCTTCTATTTTCTGGGGCGTGGGAAGAAAAGCAGCTGGGCTCAGTAGCTGGCCATGTTTGTTGCTCCCCCAAACGTACAGCTCCCCTTCATCTAAACAACCAAAGAGAGTAGTGGATCAGCACAAAGCAAAGTCAAACACCCAAATGCTGGAGGGGAGAGGCTGACAAGCCATTGTTCTGTCCATGTTGGAATTTTCAAACTATTTACCACATCTTCTCCCCATTCATTAGCCAATAACACAGGCTGAGGGTGAACATCCTGGTGCTTAATTACCCAGAGCTAGGATGGCTTCTTCCAGTTAGCTGGGGTGACCTTCAGAGAGAGTAATCTCGTAGGGACAGCCAAAGGAATAAAATGGAGTTTTTCTTGCATTTTTTTCTCCTGCCTCTGAAGCAAAAGTCAATTAGAAGCCCTTTACAATTCAATTCAACAAGAATTCTTTATTTAGTACCTCATGTGTACAAGGCACTGGGCTAGTTGCTAGAGATACAAAAACAAAATGAAAACTCTCTTCCCCAATCCATTCCCTGTCCTGATGGAGTTTATATTCTACTGAACGGGGGAGAACAGGGAGGGATAGTACACAACATTGAGAAGGAAGCAAGCAATATCAACTTAGAGAATCAAGAAAGGCTTCCAGTAGGAGGTAGCACCTGAATGGAGCCTTAAAGGCAGCTAAGGATTCTAGCAGGTGGAAGTGAAGCAAAGGATAAAAGGTGGAGGGAGTCTACACAAAGGCACAAAAGAAGGAGAGGGAATACAAAATGGCACGGGGCCGTTTGAGTTTGAACAGAGAGTCTGTGGAGGGGAGCATTTCTGGAAAAGCAAAGAGGGTCCAGGGAGGCCATTTAAAACACAAACTTCCAACAATGCAACAACCTAAGCATGCACATGTGGCATATGTATATGTACATGCAAACACATGAAGTAGTAAAGGAACCTAGTAGTTCAGCAACTAGAGCTCTGGTTTTAAAGTCAGAGTTTCAGGTTCAAATCCCACTTCCAACATATACTAGCTATGTGACCTTTCTGAGTTTCAGTTTCCTCTGCTCAAAAGGGAACTGAACTCAATGGTCTCTAAAAGTCTGTTCCAACTTTAAACTATGACCTTGTGAGCATCTCCCACTGTCGGACTGTTACCAAGTGCCACAAGAAGGCAAGATAAATGCATTAGTAATTTGAGCCACAGAGGGAAGGAAGGGAAAGAGAAATTTCTAAACAGAAATTCCCTCTGCAACATCCTGACAAAGTCATCCTATGTCTGAAGGTAGATAGGGGTCAAGAATTTCCCACCCCAACCCTCACTAGATCCAAAGAAGGCAGCCCTTTTCACTTCACTTTGGAACAGCTCTCCCCATTAAGAAACTTTTCTCTGGCAACTAAATGGCACAATGGATAGAGTGCAAGACAAGTCCAACAGTCATCTGACATTTGTATAGATTTTAGTTTGCAAAGTACTTTTGAATGGTACCTCACTAGATCTAATCCTTCCTGCCTCAGGACAGACATTAAATATTTGAAGCCAAGGATTACCCTCACCCCAAGCCCTGATAAATCTTTTCTTCTCCAGGTTTTACCTTTTATTTAGCCATAACTGAAACTGCATGGAATTAATTGTGTAACTAAATTCTCATAGTGTACAATTGATTCCTGGTCACATGACCCACTCTTGAAAAACTCAGATGCCCCTGACTTCACAATGACTGACTGATTCTACTGCTGGCTTTATCTTGTATCTGTATCAACAATATTTGTAACAGGGCCTCCAATGAATTCAAAACAGACTTTCATTTTTCTTAATATTTGTAAATCACTGAATAAAAGAAAGTTTGTATACTGGGTTGTTCCAAGGAAAAGGCTTTGTAAACCTTAATGTGCTATACAAATGTGAGTTATTATTATCATAATGAAAAACACATTACCAAATGAATTATAATGAATTTCTGATGGAATAAAACACTAGAAGAGTCTTGGCACTTTTCCAGGTAAGAACAATGGTATACTTAGTAAAATAATTAGAATTAAATGGAGACAGTCCCCAATCTTTTCCAAGCCTCATTCCCTGAAGATGGAGAAACTGCTTTTGGAGAAAAATAATTTAAGAGGGAGGAAAAATGTGCACAGCAGTTACAGTAACATAAAAAGAAACTATCCTGAAACAATTCAGAATTTAAGATCATGACTAAATATAATCTCAGTGGTTAATAAGTAAAAAAAAGTCTCTCTCTTTTTAAGGGAAAGGTGGTGCACTACACGTACAGAACGAGACATTCACCGTCAAAAATAGTCAAGATACTGATCTGCTTCTTTGTTGTGAACAAGAGTTCCTTTTTTGAAGTGAGAAACAAGTCCCTTGAAAGTAATAATATAAAACAAGAAGCATCAATAAAATGTATATTTTTAATAAAGAATGAAAGATCTACTCATAACACATAACTCATAATACATAGTTTCACTAGTAAAACTCACAATTATTTAACATCATTAACTTTGTCATTGGTCATTCAAAAATCAGTGAGTATTTATCACTCTTCTGTTGTGTTTCACACTCTAAGAGGAAAGTGTCTGCCATCAATACCAGGACCTCAGCTGGGGCTCATGCATCATCTGGGGGCAGGACCCAATGTGGACATCCCACCAGAAATGAGAATGCTCTCTGAAGATGGGTGAGTTTTGCCCATAGGGAAAAAGTCTTGGTGCTGAGAAAGCTAAGCCAGGGGAGCAGAGTCATACCAAGAGTGGGGTGGCCAGGGTTTTTAATCAGGTATTGACATTCTCTTCCTCCCTGCAGTAATCTGGAGACCACTCTCCCCACACTTCCCAGTGTTCTAATTCTGAGTTTTGTGATGTGAATTTAGCCTACCATTTAGAGCCGTGATTAAGAATCCTGGCACCTGGAGTGTTCTACCTGTTCACAGCCCTGAAGGTTGCTGGAGGAATAAATAGGCCTCAGGAGTGGATGAAGCACTTGAGGAGGAAAAGGCTAGTAACTGGCTGATGAACCTCCCATTCTCCAAGTATAACTGAATCCTTCATCTTCTCCTTCTTTTCACTCCCAACCATTGGTGATCAACTGCACGTCCCCAGGTGCCAGGATTCTTAATCATGCTCTAAATGGTAGGCTAAATTCACACCACAAAACTCAGAATTAAAACACACACGTACACCCCACCTCTCTGAGGAATGGTTTTCATTACACCAGTAGGTGGCAGAAAATATTAAAAATACAAATATCAGAAGACTCTGATCAAACCATTTAACTGGAAGAAACCTTACAAATCATGGAATCATAATCAGAACAATTACTAAATTTAGAGTTAGAAGAGACTTTAGAGATCCAGTCCAACTCTCTCATTTTACTGATGAACAAAATGTATCCCAGAGAGATGAACTACCTACTGGAGAAAAAAAATACAGAACTGGATCTACATGACTCCAAATATCCTCCTCCCTTCTCCAATCTGCATCTCAGTTTGTCTGGTTCTTCCATTCCTCTTACTCTGATCTCTTTTTACCCCAAGAAGGACAGATAGAGCTGAGTATGTCAGACACTATTACCACCTCAGTAACAAGTTGTAAGCCAAATTCCAATTGTCTAATAAGACCAACAGAACATGTACTCACCTGTTAATGATGCTGAGTGGCAGAAACCAGTAACAACTGTCTTTACTTTTGAATTTTCCAATCCTAGAAAAGAAACAGGTAAGAATTAAAATGAATTCCGCCCTACCTCCCGACTTTCTTTGTAAGAGGTAGGGAATTATGAGAGTGTAACTTTGCTTATACCATGGGATTTGGCTGATATATTGGTTGGCTTTACTGAATTGCTTTTTTCCCTCTTTTTAAAATTATTTATTAAAAGGAATGGCTTGCTACCCATCTAGAGAGAATAGTGGGTGCTTGGTATTCTTAAATTAAATAGACATCAAAATAAGAAATGAATAAAAACAGTAAAATAAAATTGGTCTGGCTGAATGACAACTTCTATAGCTCACTTCAAAGAGAAAATCTAACAATAGGGTAGAGTAGGAATGTGAGGATGGAGAGAACAAACTCGGGTTGAAGGGTACATCCTAAGACAATCCTGAGGAATGAGTTCTTGAAAGGCAGAAAATCATAGAACCATTAAATCTCAAAGCTGGTCTAGTACAACAACCCTAGTCCATCTAGTCCAACAAGTACCTAACAAGAATTCTCTCTACCATATACCCAACAAGTGACCATCTATCTTCCCCTGGAAGACCTCCCATGTCGGGGAGCTCATTTCCTCTAGAAACAGCTATTCTGTTTTGAGTCAGCTCAGTCTTTTCTTAATTCTAATTGAAATCTCTCTACACCTTCCATCTACCACCCCTATTTCTGTGTGGACCAAGAGGGCAGAAAATATCTTCCACATGACAGTCCTGACTTGAAAGCAGCTATCATAATCTCTCTCCCACCTCAATTCAACAAGGATTTATGATTTCACAGGTCTGGATAGCATTCTCTTCCCCTAAAGGAAATAATATCCCTCCTATGTCTTGTCTTCTCTGAGTTAACCATCCCTAGTTCTTTCAAGTAATCATCATATGACCTGAGCTACAGGTTTTCAATATAGTGGGTTAAATGAAGAGTATTTACAGTTTGGAAGCCTTGTCCCTAAGAAAAAGGATTTACCCAGCTATCCTTGGTCAGGGAAACCTGAAGCTTTGAGAAGTCAACCTGAGCCAAAGGAATTCTGACATTTCTAATCCTGCTTTTTGTTACTCCATCTATTTGGTGATGTCACACCAGCTATCTGGCTCCTCCTGCTTATTCAAATATAATAATAGCTAGATTTGCCCTGGTAGAAGGAGGATAGATCACTAAGAGATCTATCTCTCAACCCATTGTCCTTTCATGAAATTGTCTACCTGAAATTCAATAAGTAAGCTATATGTCACCAGGTCCCAGCAAAAGCACTGGTGCAAAATGGAGGGGCCGAAATGTGACATTTTTACCAGATGCCCCAGAGTGAAAACCCATTCCCCATTTGATCTGGGATCTAGACCTGCACAGTTTGGGTCAAAAGAATATATGCGCAACTCTCAGAAGAATAAAAATAACTCACCAGTCACTTGGCAAGGCTCCTTGGCTGTCAGGAATGGTGGGAGGGGCTTCTCAGGGCATGCCCGCCGCCCTGTGGATGCCAAGCCTGTGCCCCATTGGAACACCAGGCCACTCTCTTCCAATGGAACAGAAGAGAAGTAAGGAGGTCAGGGGGGAATTCATACAGCACTATTATACCTAGATTTCAAACCAGAGAACAAGGTTCTACTCTCAGCTCTACCATGTGAGTGCTACCCTAAGGAATCCTAGCCAAGCCATTTTTCCAACCTCAAAGTTGTAGAACATTGTAATTTTATTATCATTCTAGAAGTATTTTGAAATAAAAAGTCCAAGGGCTGTGGCTAATAACAAGCCTGAGATTCTTTGATATAGCCCAAAGTACACCGAAGAAAATAATCACATATAAAGTGCATCTCTACCATCACTATCACCCAAAAAAAAAGAATGGAAAATAACCCAGGGATCCAAAAATCACATTTTCAACAGTTTTTTAGAAATGATGACCTGGGTGTCTCACCAACACATCTATCTCAAAATGTCTACAACTAAATCTGTCATATTTCTCTCTAAATCTAAGGCAGCACTATAGAGTTTGGGGGATGTAACTAAACCATTATCAAAGAATTACTGTGAAGCTCAAATAAAATGATAGAAATAAAATGCTTTACAAATTGTAGGTATATACACGCATATATGTGTTTGTAAATATATATTAATATACACATTATATGTATATATATATGTATATACATACTGTGGATATTTTTTGTGCTTTTTACTTATGTACACTATATGTTATATTATGCATAATATATTAACATGGATGGACAGGTAAGTAGATGATGGATGGACAGATAGATGGATAGATAAGGGATGAATGAAAAGATAGTAGGTAGATATACAGATGATAGATAGATGATATATGGAAAGATGATAATAGATATATAGACAAAAACAGAGATGATATGTAGAAAGACGATAGATGGATAGATATTCAGACGGATGGATGGATGGACAGACAAGAGATTAAATGTTGTTTCATTGACTTCAGAGTGAAGAGTGAGACAGTTATAGGTACACCTTAGGTGTATGTCTACAATGATCTCACCCTACTCATGGCTGAGAGAAAGGTGTTGCTTCTAGTGCTTTCAGTGAATTCCCAGGTGAAAACTGCAGCAGATAGAGACCACACAGCCTATCTTGTTGGTACCCTTCCTTAGATTTTTTTTCTTTCCTTCCCTCTCTCTGTTCCCACCATCCCAGGAAGAAAGGTATTCTTGGATAAAGCTATTAATATTTCCATCTAGACCAAAGGAGATAAGAAAAGAATGAGGAAAAAATAATACAAGGGTTATTTTAAAAAATATTCTCTCCTACTTTCAATCCTTCCCAGACTCACTTAGCCCCCCTGCTACAGTGTTTCACACACCTTCCCTCCCTTCCCCTCCCCAACCCAAACCCAAATACCTCTCCCTTCATTGTGGACACAAAACAAAGATCACTTCTAGTTTTTTATTGAATCCCTGAAAGGGATTTTTATTAAAGTCTCTGAAGGACTTTGCTAAATGAAAATTCAATGTAGCATAACAGAGTATTGAATCTGCAGTATGGAAGATCTAGATTCTAATGCTCATTAGCTGTGTGGTGATCATGGGTAAACCACAAAACCGTTATGAACCTCAGTTTCCTCATCAGTAAAACAGGCATAATAATACTTGCACTACCAATCTAATGCAATTGTTTTAAGGCTTAAATAAAAGTGTTCATTGTTTTGAAAACTTTTAAAGTGTTGTATAACTGGCAGTTATTATGAGAACTGAGTCTTTCATCACCTGCCCCTTCTTTCTTTGATTATTTGATTAATTGATTTTTTTCTGATTAGGGCTATAGAATAGACAACAAGAACACACAGGATTTAGAACTAAAAGGGACCTCAAGTGTCATCAAGTTCAACACCCTCATTTTCGAGCTGAAGAAACTGAGAACAAAAAAATAAAGTCATACCCAAGTAATAAGAAGCCAAGGGATAGAAGGGAGATGACAGTAGCTAGCATTTATATTGTGCTTTAAAGTTTAAAGTTGTGCATGTTCTCTCATCTGATCTTCACAACAATCCTGGGAATCAGTTTTTAAAATGAGGAAACGGAGGCTTAAAAAAGGTTTAGTTTAGATTGTGATTCAGAATCACACAGCTAAGTCACTATATGAGGCAGGATTTGAATTAGGGTCTTCCCAACTCAAGTCCAGTACCGTATCTCCGTTATGCATTATCTAGGGGTTATCAGAGTTGGAATCTGAACTCAGTTGCTGTAAATAAATTTCAAGTTCAGCTCTCTTCACTGGACCTTGCCGCCTTCTCCTAATCAGCCATTCTGGCACAATTAGTGTTTCTCCCCAAAATGTAAATTAAATTAAATTAAAATAATAAATTAAAATTAAAACAAAATGATCACCTGTAACAGCCAGCGCATGCCGCATTCCAGCCGCAATGCACACAACCTTCTCACTCAGGAGCTATTGGAATTAACACAAAGGATTTGGAAACATGTTTACATATTTAAAATCATAGAAACTTTTTGAGGGGTAGCCTTTTATTTAGGCTTTTTAAAAAAGAAACCTTAAATAAAAAAAAACACTTTATGAAAGTGAGTGATCAAACCTTATCCCCCAATTGCACACAGATATGAGAAAAAGAATAAAGACTGGCACAATACATACTACATGCCAGGCTTTACAAATATTTTCTCTTTTGATCCTCTTAGCAACTCCTATTTTACAAAGGAGAAAACTGAGACAAACAGGTTAAGTGACTTGCCCAAGGTGTCACAGCTACAAAGAGTCTGAGATCAGATTTGAATCAGGTCTTCCTAACTCCAGTTCTTTATTCATTACATCCAAGACTTTTAAACTGTGGGTCACAATCCAATGTGGGATCTTGTAACTGAATGTGGAGGTTGCAAAATTATGATTTGTTACCAGTAAATATTTGATTTGTATACTTATTTTATATACCTACATACCTAGAATCACGTAAAATTTTCTCGGGTCAAAAAGGGTCATGAATGGAAAAAGTTTAAGAAGCCCTGAATTATACTTCCTTGCTGACACTGCTAAGTCAAGACAGCCAAAAATCTAATGAAAAAGTCTGAATTCCCCTTCCAGCTCAGAGAGAAGCTTGCCTATCTCAATCCATAGTCTCATGGCCAGCATTCATTCCAAAAACACTGATGCATAAACTTCAAGAAAAAACTAACCTGCTGTATTATTTATGATGATGTTAGGTACTAAGTGCTTACCTCTATGACTTGGGGGATAACTTGTCTTCTGGTCCCAGGAGGAAGGCCCAACTGACCAAATGAATTTGAGCCACATGATAGAACCTGACCATTTTCTGTAAGATAAAAATTCTGTAGTCATAAAACTAATGGGGAGATATTGAAGACCATCAGCTCAACACAGTCAGAGTTTATGTATTACTAGGGTCCCATACCAATGGAGAAAATCTCAAAGATGAGAAAATTCCTGGACTGTTAGGCACTTTCCATTAAATCAAACATTCAATAAACACCTACTATCGACACTGCTACCATGAACAAGGGCACTGAAGATACAAAGAGTAAGACATAGCCCCAGAACTTAAGAAGCTTTAAGAGACAAGCTGTAAGGAAACCTAATAGAAAGTCCTTTAAGTCTTGTCCACCATATAAAGCAGAGTTTGCCAATGAGCTCTGGACTGCTCTAGTTCAAAAGGCAGCAGAAGCCCTCAAGCAACTGTTAGAGTAACTTATCCAGGGCCTCTCGAGGCTGCTCATTTATTTTGTCAATGTTCAACATAATATCAACATTACTACTTATTCATCCCATCTAATTATTCCTTTGCTTCACTCCCTAGTGTTTAATCCCTCATAACCCATATTTTGAGATTATATAATTCTCAACTAGCACCACTGACCATTTCTAGTCATTCACCTCCATCACTATCCTATGATCACCTATGTACTAAACCCAAAGAAAGGCTTCTTCTACATCTAAGTCTCACCCAGGAAAAACAAACCTTTCTTGCTTCTAAGAAGAGACATTTCAAAGCAAAGAGTCATATAATAAAAGCCCAATCATCTGACTCTTCCTCAAATGTATTCCTCTAAGAGAGAGCAATAACTGTTACCTGTGAGCAAAATTGTAAAATCCCAGCCACAGGACACCTGTAGGACAGGACAGCCAGCCAGTGGTGTGCAAGGGATAAAAGACAAAACATCTTCAGTGTGACCAAGTCCCAGCTGACCATCTTTGTTCAAGCCACAGACAAAAAGCTCCCCTTCATCTACAAAACAAAGTCCCAGTGAGCACAGGAAAGGAAATTTTATTTTATCAAAGCTTCAAAAGAGATTTCAACTAATCAAAGCTCTGACATAGGAAAGCCTTTTGATCCTTTTTTTAAGTGAGTAAATAATTTTGGCATATATAGGAATGAAATGGCACAGAATAAAGGTACACAACTCTCACAGAAATATAGATGAATGGAGAATCCAAGCACAGGTTCTTATGCCTTCTATGGAACAAGAGTATCTGAGATTTTTTCCCTTTTTGATCTGATTTTTCTTGTGCAGCATGAAAAATGTAGAAATATGTTTAGAAGACCTATATTGGATTACCTGCTGTGGAGGGGAGGACGATGCAGGGAAGGGAGGGAGAAAAATTTGGAACACAAAGTTTTGCAAGGGTGAATGGTGAAAATTACCTTTGCATGTATTTTGAAAATAAAAAGCTATTTAAAAAAAAAAAAGATGATCTGGGGAAAAGCATGGCTTAGTAGGTTGAGTGCAGGACTTCAAACTAGGAAGAACTGGGTTTAAATATCATGACAACTTTTCTAAAGCTTCAGTTTTCTCATCTGTTTTGAAGTTCTAATTAGAAAGTTTGTATTACGTTCTTTAAAGTACTTATAGAGAAGATGGTGGACAAGGGGCAGCAATCTAGCCAAAAGCTTTCAACATTTCCCCCCAAACAACTTTAAAATAATGCCTCAAATTGAATTTTGGAGCAACAGAGATGAAAAAAGGTAAAAGTGAGACATTTTTCCAGTCTAAGACAAGTCAATAGCAGAGGTATGGGACACTGGGATGGGTCTCAAGTACATGTAATGATAATATCAGTGGTGGCAGCTGCCTCAGGAGCTCTCAGGCCAGAGACAGTAAGGTCAGACAGCTGGTCAGGAAAAGATTATAGGGAAAGACCCTGTAATCAGCTGGTGCTGATTGGCAACTCTATTGCCCATAAGCAGATCTGGGTCACTGTTCCTGGGAGAGAGGAAAACTTTGGTTGGTTACAAGGGAGCAGACCTTGGTCCTGGGCCTCTGGCCAAGGCAGAGATGTGCATTGGTGTGAGTAGATGACTTGGCCATAATTCCAGGGTCAAGAAAAGGCAGCAATATGAAAACAACTACAACCAAATCCTCAAAGAAAAATGCTAATTGGACCCAAAGCCAACAAGAATTTCTGGATAAATTAAAGAAAGAGATAAGAGTGGTAGAGGAAAAAACGGGGAAAGCAAGAAGAGTAATGAAAGAAAATTATTAAAAAGAATTGACAACTTGGTAAAAAAAAAAAGGAAGGGCACCAAAAATAAAATACTAAAGACAGTAATACTTAAAACAGAATTTGCCTAATTATAAAAGAGGCACAAAAATTCACTGAAGAAAAGAATTTCTTTAAAAAATAGAACAGATCAAATAGAAAAGAAAATAATTCCTCAAAAATTAGATTTGGATTCATAGAAGCCAATGATTCCTTGAGATATCAAGAAACAATAAAACAAAGTCAAAAGAAAATAGGATGGAGGGAAATGAATGTAATGAGAATTGTGAATGTAATGCACTCACTTATAAAATGAAAGAAGCTAACAGAATGAATTAAAAATTGCAATCTAACAATATATTATTTAATATTTTTAAGAGAGACAGAGAGAATATAAAAAGATGGAGCAAAATCTATTATGTTTCAGGTGAAGTAAAAAAAAAAAAGTAGAGGTAGTAGTGTCATTATCTCAGACAAAGCAAAAACAAAAACAAAATTAAAAGTGATATTCAGGCAAACTACATTTTGTAAGACAACAGACAACAAAGTAACATAAAAAAACTTTTATAGCAAGTTTTGTAAGATAAAGATCTCATTTCTCAAATATATAGGGAATTGAGTCCAGTTTTACAAATAAGAGACATTCCCCAATTGATAAAGTGTAGAAGGATATGAACAAGTACTTTTCAGAAGAAATCAAAGCTATCTATAATCATATGAAAAATTTTCTAGAGGAGAAGGATTCTAATTTATAGTAGAATAGAAAGAAAATGGGAATTACCAATTGATTGGAGAAATGCAAATTAAAACAACTCTTTGGTACCACCTCACACCTAATAAAAATGACAACTGCTGGAAAGGTTGAGGAAAAATATTCCCTCTAATGAATTGTTAGAGGAGTTGTAAATTGGTCTAAACATTCTAGAGAACAATTTGGATAGGGTTATAAAACTGTGCATACCCTTTGATCCAGCAATACTACTCTTAAGCCTGTGCCCCAAATCAATCAAGGAAAAAGGACCCATATATGCAAAAATATTTATAGTAACTCTTTCTGTGATAAAGAATTGGAAATTTAGGAGATGTTCATCAGTTGGGGAATTGCTGAACAAATTATAGCATATGATTGTGATGGGGTATTATTGTGCTCTAAAAAATGATGAGTGGAAAGGTTCCTGGAAAATATGGGATAATACATATGAAATGATACAAAGTATAAAGTGAACAGATAGATTGAGGAGACCATTACATATAGTAATAGCAACATTATAAAGATGGTCAACTGTTTAAAAAAAAAAAAAACTTGGCTACTCTGATCAGTACAGTGATCCAAAAAAATTCCAAAGGACTCATGATGAAAACTTCTATCCACCTCCAGAGAAAGAACTACTGGATTCTAAGTGCAAGTTGAAATATGCTTTTCTCATTGGTCTTAATTTTTGTGATATAGTTAACACAGAAATATGTATGATTTCACAGATATAATTAATATCACATTGCTTGCTTTCTCATTGGTTGAGCAGGGTGGGAAGAAAAGAATTAGAGCTCATAGTTTTAAAAAATGTTTAAAATAAGTTTATTGGGTCATATTTCAGTTGTGTCCAACTCTTCATGACCCCATTCGGAGTTTTCTTGACAAAGACATTGTAGTGGTTTGTTGTTTTCTTTTGCAATTCATTTTACAGATGAGGAACTGTGGCAAACAAGGTAAATTGACTTGCCCAGGGTCACAGGGCTAGTAAGTGTCTGAGGCTGGATTTGAACTCAGGAAGATGAGTCTTTCTGACTCCAGGCCAGTACTCTATCCATTACACCACCTACTGCTCCTAAAAATAAGTAATAAAATTTATTAAAAGAAAAAAAAGTAAGAGAAGGAGGGAGGGAGGGAGAGAGGGAGGGAAGGAGAGAGGGAGAGAAGGAGAGAGGGAGAGAAGGATGGAGAAAAGGGGGGAGGAAGGGAAGAGGAAAAGGAAGGAAGGAGGGAAGGAAGGAGGGAGGGAAGGAAGGAGGGAGGGAAGGAAGGAGGGAGGGAATAAAGGAAGGGGGAGGGAAGAAGGGAGGGAAGGAAGGGAGGGAGGGAAAGAGGAAGGGGAGGGAATGAGAGAGGGAAGGAGGGAGGGAGGGAAGGAAGAAGGGAGGAAGGGAAAGAAGAAGGGAGTAAAGGAGATAAGGGGGGAGGGAGAAAGGGAGAGAGGGAAGGAAGGAGGGAGGGAGGGGGAAAGGGAGGAAGGGAAGGAGGGAGAGAAGGAGGAAAGAAAGCCAAATGAACTTGAAATCGGATTTAAAAATTTTTTTAATATAATTTATTTACCACAGAAAAGCAATAAAGAAAAATCATCTATTATTAAAGGGTTCATGAATTTAAAAATTTTTTTGATAACTGTATCTCAACATAATTGGTTTTCTCTGCAATCCTACATATTCTATTTTTGCATCTAAAAGCAAGGGGTCCATAGACTTTCCCAGACTGCCCACAGGGTCTTCAGTACAAAAGAGGTTAACTTCTGATTTAGCTTTCTCTCCCAACATAAAGGGGGGGAGAGAGGGTAGAGAGGAGAAGGATTCTAATTTCTGCTACAATAGAAAATGGGAATTACCAACAGACAGCCTGTGTCATTCTCTAAAAGCCATGTCTCCTCTTGGCCTCAGTTTCCTCATCTGTAAAATGAGGGACCTGAACAAGATCACTTAATGTCCCTTCCAGTCCTAAATACCATGAACCTGATTGCTTTTGGTCTTCAGAGACAGCAGGTCTTGCGGGTTACCTGTGACCACAGCTGAGTGTCCCCCTCCTCCTGTCAGCAGCTTAATGCATTTGGGATCACAGAAATCATTCAGCGGTTGGGGCTCAAGCACGTCTTCTTTATGGCCAAGGCCAAGCTGCCCATAGCTATTTGCCCCCTAGACACAAAAGGAAACCATAATGGGAGAAAGTGAACCCATCACAAGAATATCTGTGGCCCTGTACCCTGAGAGCACCTCATGTATACACCGTCACACTCTGGAACTATCAGAACCTCCCTCCACGCCTACTCTTTGTAATGGCCCTTAAATCCCCACTTAGGTAGGACACCTTTTTTTCCATAACCTATCATCCCACAGTAGTGGGACCCTTTGCAAGCAGTTTAAAAGAGGAAGGAGAGGAGGGGCTAACTGCCTTGGCTGTGGATGGTTTCCACACCAACGCCAGCAAAGCCTCTGGGGACTGGCACTCACAGGAGTTTGCACGAGCCTTGGTAACCCTCTTAAAGATGGGAAAGGGCATAGCCTTGTCCTGCTGGGCCCCAGAAAGCAGCGCGAGAAACAGGGGGAGGCGGTTTGGGGTTTGACGTAAGAGGGACACGACCTAACAAAGCTCTGCCAAAGCGAGAGCTCTCAGATGGGTGGCTTTTTAGCCTCCAGCAGAAGCGGCAGGCCACTTGTTGGGTCTCTAGTACAGAATTTCCCTCGGGCGGGTGGAGATTGGACTCAGTGGAATCAGAGGTCCTTTCTGGGAAGGCCCCTCAAACTACCTCCGAAATAACCCTGGGTCTACAGTTTCTCTAAGGCCAGCTTCCCAGGGCAAGAGCCCAGGGGTCTTTGAAGGCGATACCACCCCCTCTGAAGGAAAGAGCTTTGGCTCGGACAGCAAGCCTCCTCAGGGCAAAGACGGGGCTTCCACATTTTAGGTTCTGTACCCAAAGAAAGGCCCCGATGTGCATGCAGCCCCAAGGCAGGGTCTCCCTTGGGGAGCCTGCATGGCCCAGAGAGTCCGGCGTCCCTGGCTCTGTCCCCGAGAAGTCTAGGCGAGTCCATCCTATCTCAATCCGCTCCACCTCTCCACCATAGCCCTCCCCATCCCGGACCTCCGGACCTCCGGACCCCAGTGGGACTCCACTAGTCCCCGACTCCCAGAGCCCGTCCATCTACCCTTCAGACCCCGGACCCCAGGGTGAAGCCCGGGAAGAGTCAGGTACCCAGCTGAGGAGCAAAGTCACAGTCTCGGCTGGGGCCCGGGCCCGGGCTGAAGGCGCCTCCCGCTGGCCCCACTCATGGTCCATGCCTCGGCACAGCAGCGGTCAGCTCCAACGGAGCTTCCGGGTGTGGGTCCGCCCCGGAGCGGGCGGAGCTCTGCCTTTGACGTCAGAGGGAAACCTGCTAACAATGAGCTCCCCCAAAGTGGAAGGTGGAGGTGGGCTGCTCTCAGCCCGGGCCTTCAAGCTAAGCTCAGATGGCCACCCCGGGGGTCTTTTATCGAGAACTTCTCTTTAGAGGGGATAGAGGGGATACAGTAGCCCGGACCGAGGTCCTTTCTGGGAGGGAACAACCCCTGCCCATTCCTCTGACGCTCAGTAACAACTCCCTGCCTTGGAAACAAGCCCAGGTCCGTGGTTTCTGTAAGGCCGGCTTCCCACGGCTGGAACACAAGGGTCCTTGAAGGTGATGCTACCCCCCCCCAATAATAAAGAAGTTTTCCAGGGGCAGCTAGGTGGCGCAGTGGATAGAGCACCAGCCCTGAAGTCAGGAGGACCTGAGTTCAAATCTGGTCTCAGACACGTAACAGCTGTGTGACCCTGGGCAAGTCACTTAACCCCAATTGCCTCAGCAAAAAAAAAAAAAAAAAGTTTTCCAGCAGACATCAAGGAGCCTCAGGGCGATGCCCGGGGAGACAGTGGGGGGAGGGGGAGGGACCACGCGGGACACGGTATCTGCTGCTCTAAGACTGAGGGCGCTGAACCAGACAGCAGAAGCACTCCTGTGCCCATCCTCGCCACACCCAGCATGCTCAACTGAGGCTAAAGAGGTCCCCAGGTGGCTCAGACTAGAGTGTAACTGATGCCTGTCAATCTAATTACCCTGGCACCGGAGACCATCCCCCAAAGTTAGAAGGGCTTTAGCTTCTCAGAAAGCTTTCCTGAGCACTGTGTGCCCCACTTTAGTCTTTCCTCACCTACTCTTTCTCTGGTCTGCACCCTTAAGATAATGCCTTTTAAATTAATCAAAAAGCATTTTGCTGTTCATTTCTAAAGTGCTATGCATTCTGCCAAGCCCTAGGGATAAGAAGACAAAAATGAAAAGTCCCTGGCCTTGGGACAACTAGATGGCACAGTGGCTAGAGTGCCTGCCCTGAAGGCAGGAGGATCTGAGTTCAAATCCAGCCTCAGACACTTAATACTTCCTAGCTGTGTGACCCTGGGCAGGTCACTTAACCCCAATTGCCTCAGAAAAAAAAAAATTCCTGCCCTCAAAAAATTTATATTCTAATGTAGGAAGCTACACACACACACACACACACACACACACACACACAATATGTGTGTATATCTATACCTATATGTATATACACACATCTGTATATATAATACAAACCTAGCTAGTATACAAAGTAACTTTAAATATATATATTTACTTTATATATGTTTTATACTTACTTTGTAAGTACATACATCTACTTAGTAATTATATATATTCTATATACTTATTTTATACTTACTTTGTAAATATATATGTGTGTAAGTACATATATATGAAATATATATATACTTACAAAGTAAATATACAGGGTAACTTTAGAAGAGGAGGCTATACAACTGGGGTGGATCTGGAAGGGTTTGAGGAGAACAGAGACAGGAAAAGCCTCATTCAGAAGGCTGCTAGAGCTGAATTTTGAAGAAAGTGAGGATTCCAAGAAGTCAAATGATGGAGACCACTGTGTGGAGCATCAGGGAGTTGGCAAAGCAAAGGCCTGGAGATGGGGCATAAAGCATCATGAGTGAAGAATAGGAAGTAGGCCTCTACTTCAAGTACCAGTAAATGAGTACTGTGTAAGAAAATTAAGATGATGGAATGGGAACATGTTTTACATGTCAAATACAGAGAGAACAACTCTTGCATCCCAGAGCTAATAAAAAATATTTTAGGCAGTAGGTTACCTTTAGTGCTCTTTAAAAAAAAAAAAAGTTATATTCACCTTATCTATGTAATTGCAGAAGGACAGAAACTGGGATTTTTACTTATATATCTTCCATATTTGTTAACATTTTTAAAAGTGAATGTCACAAAAATTTAGTGACCTTTCCTTCTGACTTGTCTGCTTGTTCTCAAAGCCAGTCTCTTTCCCCTTAGTAATTTGTAGCCCCTGGGATTTAAAAATCTGAGTAGAATAATATGTATTAATAAAAGCTTTCAGAATTGTGAGAAAAGTGAAGAATTTGGTTAAGAGGCCCTGAGTTCAAATTCTGACTTTCTCATTTACTGCCTGCTTGACTTTAGGCAAGTCACTTCTCTCTGGGTCTCATTTTTCTCCTTATAAAATTAGGTAGGTGGGACTAGAAGCCTTCTAAGGTCTCTTCCACTATACCTATGCACACTCATAGACCTGCTGCCTTGCAAAGAAGTAAGAGAAGATATCTTCTCATATCTCTTCCTAGGGGCCATGTATGTTCTTTGTAATTTTCCAACATTAAAATATTTTAAATGTCTTGTTCTTTCTGTTTGCATTGTTGTAGTCACTGGAAATATTGTAACCTTTGTTCAATTTACTTTACTCTTCATCATTCAAAAAAGTCTTTACAGGCTACTCTATATTCATCATGGTTATAGTTTCTTAAAGTATCAGTAATATTCCATTACATTTATATGCCACAATAATAGCAGAATCCATCCAGACTGAAGCAAGGGATATTGAGAATAGTGATTGTAGACAGAACTTAGAGTCAGAGTTCAACCTCTACAAATATTCCTAGCAAATGTTTTGCAAATGCATGAAGATCTCACTATCTTTTGGAGACGCCCATTCCTTTTAAAATCAAACTAAAATCTGCCTCTCAGAAGTTTTCGTTCACTGCTTCTAGATCTGAGGGGTCTAAGCAAAAACAAATTTAATCCTTTTCTTAGAGCTTAGCCCTTCAAATTTGTTCACTCATTTTTCAGTCATGGTCAACTCTTTGTGACCTCATTTTGGATTTTCTTGGCAAAGATACTGGAGTGTTTTGCCATTTCCTTCTCTAGTTCATTTTACAGCAAAGAAACTAAGGTTCAGATGGTTAAATGACTCATCCAGGGTCCAGCTAACAAGTGTCTGAGACTGAATTGGAAGTTAGGAAGACTCCAGCTCTGGAACTCTATCCACTATGTCACTTATTATGCTCAGCCCTTCAAATACTCATAGATAACTTTTGTTTCTGCTTTTATCTTCTTTGTTTCAAGCTAGACATTCCCAATGCCTTCAAATGTTTGTAAGTTAAACTGAATGTCATGTTTTATTATTAGATTCATATTATAATATATGCATCTTGAGAGAAGAAATTATATTTTCCTTCTTTTATATCCCCAGAGTCTAGTTTAGTGGCTGAAACATAATAAGCACTCACTAAATGCTTGTTGACTGGCAGGCTGGTTGACATGGGCTGCACATATGTGGATTTGAAAGGCAATGAGACATCTCTTGATAAACATGTTAGAGTTAGGAAATCTGAGTTTGAATCCTGCCTCATGATGACAAGCAAATCATTTAACTTGTTAGTCTGTTTTTTTTATCTATAAAATAAGTATAATAATTGAACTATTTGCCACATACAGTTATTATAGGTAAAGTGTTTCAACATTAAATCACCACCTAACTGTGAATTATTGTTTCTAGTCATGTTGCTGCCAAAAGATGCTTTTAAATGATCAGATTATTCCATAGTCAGAAGTCACAACTATTGTAAAGGGAACATTCTCTCTTATTTGTCATCTTTAGTCTTGGCTTTGCTAACAGTCCCTTTTCCTGTTTCCTATCAGCTTTTCTTTGAGGTATATAGACTGCACAGTGATTAGATCACTGGACTGGGAGTGGCTAAAAGTTAAGAAGATCTGAGTTCAAATCAAGTCTCTGATACTTACTAGGTATGTGATCATAAGCAAATCACTTAACCTGTTTGCCTCAGTTTCCTCATTATTTAAAAATGAGGGGAATGGACTAAATAGCTTCCCCCTTGAAATATTTCCCAGCTCTAAATCTACAATGCCATGACTAAAGTTATATAATTACTGGGGGAGAAGAGAAGATTAAGGAGGAACATGATAAGTGTTATTTGAAGGGCTTTTTGTGGGAAGAAGGATTAAACTTTCTGTACTTGGCAATCAGTTAAAGTTGTAAAGAGGGACATGTAGACAATATAAGAAGGAAAGAGTTTAACAATTAGAGCCTAGAGAGATCATTGTGGAGAAGGGAACCACCTTCATCATCACCATTCCAGATGCTGACCAGCTGCCACAACAGGTAGATAAGTACAGAAACATTAGGAGTGGCAGCCCCCTCTCCCCCACTTTCCCCCACCCCTCTGCTCCAGACCACGGATCCTGCTTTCAGCCTAGCCCTCATAGACATCATCTGGGGAAGCAGCTCTTCCCCAGATCATCTCTGCCAAATGTCAATGTTTCCACCTTCAGGGTAGGAAAGATGACCTAGCTAGAGCAGCAAAGCACCCTGAGGGAGAAACAGGAGGCACCACATACCAGGCAAGTCAAGCCACCATCACCACTTTGCCTACCATTTTCCCTCAGACCCAAACAGAAAGATTCGAAGTTAAACCCAAGAGCCTTTAAAATATTAATGCTTTCCTCTTGGTGCCCACAGTCATCATCCTGAGAAGCATCCTCCACAGAGATGCAATCTGGCAACTGGTCCTGCAAGGACTATAGCCACCAATACTCAGGACCCAGACAAGAAAGTATCATTGTTGTCAAAGTCTTTGGCACCATCAAATGGTTCAATATCAGAAAATGATATAATTTAATCAATGTAAATGACATTAAAGAAGCAGTACTATGATCTGCTTTGCTCTTGCACCCTAAGGAAAGGGGAACTTTCTCACTTGCAGCTGAAACGTCCATATGTGTTGTCTCTATTCCTCTATTGTAAAGTGGGGATAATAAGAGTGCCTACTTCACAGGGTTGTTGTAAAGATCAAAAGAGATAATATTTGTAAAGTGCTTAGCACAATACCTTGACACATAGTAGGGACTTTTTTTACCCATCTCTCTAATCCATCCTCGTCATCATCATCAGAATATGAGTAGGGACTGTCTTACTTTCCTTATTGTATCCCCAGCACTTAGTACAGCATTGTGTATATGGTAAAGGCTTAATAAATCCTTTATTCAGTCATTCAAGCAATCTAGTCAGTCAACAAATATTAAGCACCTATTATGTATCAGGTATACAAGAGATACAAAGAAAAGCAAAAGATATTTCTTGTCCTTGAGGAGCTAACATCTAATAAGGAAAACAATATGCAGACGACTGCATACGAACAAGTTACATACCACAGATCATTGAACCACTTGTGTAGTGAAGAGTTTCAATCAAGAATGCTTGGGGTCTCTGATGTTCTTTCCAACTCATCCAAAGCTAATGACCTATTTCCACCCTTAGATGGCAGCAAATGCTATCTACAAATGGGGAACACTCTGAAATAGTCCAGATTCGATTGAGCCATGATTTGGAAAGGACCTAAACGATCTTAGAATTCAGAGGTAGAAAGATTTTAGCATCTTGTCAAATCTTCTCATTTTACAGATTAGGAAAATAATGCCTACAGAAGATTAGCCATACAGCCAAAGTAGCATCTTTGACCTTTAAATTCATTCCCACAACCTATTTAAGACCTGGAAATCCTTGCTCTGTTTCTCCCACTACTAACCCCATTTCATTTCATTTGGTATTAAGATTATATATTTCATCCTACCTGCTCAAGTCATGGGTCCCAGGAAGGCTGAGTCAGAAGTGATAATATCAAAGAAATGGAATATGGAGAGCAGAGATTACTATAACAGCCCTATTCAAGTCTCTGTGTAAAGTGCCCACATTTAAAGGGTAGCTGATTAGTTTAGGTTAATTCAGGTTTGTCAGATAATGTTAATGATAACCAAGTGTTGGTTTAGAGCCCTTGTAGATAGTTCCAATTCCAGACTGTCTGCCTCCAGTTGACTCACCAATGCATGCCTTGGTCAATATAGAAAGGTGCCAGAGAACGTGTAACCCAAAGGTATTCCCCCATTTCAGTAGGTGGGCACATCATATCAATAGGCCACTAAAGGGACCTGGTTATAATGGACTCCATAGATAACTGAAATTGTAAAAATATACTTCAATGTGGTTTTTATATCAATAGGCCATTAAAGAGACTTGGTTGTATCTATCCATAGATAGGTGAAGCTGTAAAAATATATCTCAATTTTTTTAGTATTTGGGGCATAAAATAAGGACCAAGATTCTGAATTTTGCAAGTATTTATTAACCACTTGAACAGTAGACACACAAAACATGGCAAGTAAGAATTAAGCAATCGTTCAACCATTTAATAAGCAGACTCACTAAATCTGACCAGATCATTATTACAGTGTCTCAAGGAGTTGTATATAGCATATAGAATTACCTAAAATGTCTAATAGTTTCCATTTTTTAGACTTAAAAAATTCTAAAAAACTGCCCACTTAATAGTGTCAGCAGTGCTATAGATGATATATTTCATAGATTGAGAAATGTTGCTACTCCAACAAATGTTTGGGGGCAGGACTTCCCTCAAAAAGTCACGCCACTGTTGCTTCCTATTTCTTCTGAGAAGTAATGATCAGTCCTAAGCGCATTTCAACTAAATTAGTGAAACTGCTTCCCACATTTGAGGTACTCAGTGCCAATGTGCTCTTGATTCCTACATGCTTGAAATATTATTAAACACACATGAAAGTATGGAGAGCCCACAATAGCTCAAATCTACTAGTATGTAAAAGCTTAGTGAAAAGGATAGACAGTAACAATTTAAGTCTATTTAGTTATTCTGCAGCTCTTAGATCCCAAGGTAAGAGATGCATTTTAATTTATTTTATTTTTTTACTTCTTAAAGGTTTAAAATTAACTTTTGGTTCCAACAAACTGTAATCATGATGTGATTTGAAATACTGGTATTTTACATTTTAAGTTAGATTATCTCTCTACTACAATTTGCAATATGTAAATAGAATAAACCAAGTGTGTAATCACCTGAAAAAGCCAGTTTGCTTTTACTTAAAACATATATTCTTGCAACCAAATTGAACTTACTAATTAGCACAAATATTTTAAAGGCTTTTCAATGATCATACCAAGACATAGTGTTTTTAATAGATAAATAGTGCTATTAAACTTTGGATTTAATCAATGCCAAAGTTGTAAAATAACACAAGAAACATCATGCTTTCATTTTCTTATATAACCCGAGATCAGACATTTCCTTAAAACACAGATTCTTACTATGTTCCTTTTGCAGATTTGATAGCTGAAATATCTAGAAATTAGGTTAGAATGTAATGTCTCAATGCACATCAAAATATTAACATGAATCTTGGTGGAACTGTGAACGGATCCAACCATTCTGGAGAGCAATTTGGAGCTATGCTCAAAGAATTATTAAACAGTGCATACCCTTTGACCCAGCAGTGTTTCTACTGGGCCTATATCCCAAAGAGATTTTTAAGGAGGGAAAGGGACCCACATGTGCAAAAATGTTTGTGGCAGCCCTTTTTGTAGTGGCAAGAAACTGGAAATTGAAAAGATGCCCATCAATTGGAGAATGGCTGAATAAATTATGGTATATGAATGTTATGGAATACTATTGTTCTGTAAGAAATGACCAACAGGAGGATTTCAGAGAGGATTGGAGAGTCTTGCATGAACTGATGCTGAGTGAAATCAGCAGAACCAGGAGAACATTATACACAGCAACAAGACTATACGATGATCAACTTTGATGGACATGGTTCTCTTCAACAATGATGTGATTCAAACCAGTTGTGCTGCAATGAAGATAGTCATATACATCCAGAGAGAGGCCTGTGGGAACTGAGAGTGAACCACAACACAGCATTTTAACGCTTTCTGTGAATATTTCCATGCATTCTGTTTTCCTTCTTAGGTTGTTTATTTTCTTCTTCTCTTTCTAGATCTGATGTTTCTTGTGCAGTAAGATAACTGTATAGATATGTATACATGTATTGTATTTGTCATATAATTTATCCTATCTAGCATGTATTAGATTACCTGTCATCTAGGGGTGGGGGGCGGGGGGAGGGAAAGGAAAAGCTTTGGAAAAAAAAAAGTTTTTTTGGTTTTTTTTTTTTTTGCAAAGGTCAATGTTGAAAAGTCACTCATATGTTTTGCAAATAAAAAGCTTTATTAAAAAAATAAATAAAAAGAATCCTGTACTAAGAACATAAAAAAAAATATTAACATGAATCTAAAAGCAATTTTTTAGTTTTAATATATATAAAATTCATATCCTTAAAAAATCCAAACTCTAGACTTCATTTAAAGAATGTTTTATATTTATTTTGGATGAGTCAGATTCTAATGCACAATGCTTGAATATTTAGGGATAAAGTTTGCATTAATACAGCATCAAAAACTGGGAGATGGGTAGAAAGTAACAGCATTCTTTCTCTATAAGCCTGGCTACTATCATAGAAATCATATGGAATTATAGAACTGTTAACTGAGCATTCTTTCCATTTGAAATGAATGACTAAAGTTTGACTAATCTGCTCTAAATAATATTCCTCTATAATACAATAATAATTGCTAGCAAAAAAAAACCATGTAGTATTGGTTGATTTGGGTTTCTTGGTGGGGGGAGTGAGGAGGAGATGGCCATACAAACTAAAAAAAGACTTTATAGAACGTTAAGGAAAAGTAGGATGAATGGAAAAAATAAAAATTAAAGTACTACAGCGCTATAAAAATAGTAAAATAGTATTAAAAATAGCAAAAAAGAAAACTAAGGCTGTGAAGAAGCTGGGGCTGGTGAGGAACACAAAGGATGACAGAGTGCTATTTTTAAGAGATGCTGGAGATTGGTTGTAGGGCACTTGATAAAGAGCTGACCTTGGTGTGTAGACAACTCAGGTCTTACTTTGAACATCTATTAGATATGTGATCCTGGGCAAGTCAGAACTCCAGGCAACCCTCTAAGACTAAGTTGCAGAAAAAGTGCCACTCTTCATTATTGAAGGAAATTTCCTCACCTTGAAGTTCTATGTAGCAATGAAACTACAGGTCCAGTTTCTGTTTAGATTAAAAGTAAAGAGGAAAATTAAAGGAAGAGTAGAATTGCAACTTAGGATAAGTGGGATTATAGATAAGGAGAAAATAGAACTACTCTATTTATGTTGTTTCTATTTTTCTCTAGGAAAAAATGGACATTGGACCAAGAAGGAAAGTATCAAAAATTGGTTTGGGGAAATGGAAACTCAAGACAAATGAGGAGATACTAAATAGAGTGCCTAACTGTCCTCAATGAGTTCAAGTCAACAGGACTGGTCAAACTGAAGTTTAGGATACCAAAACACCTGGCAAGGGGAACTGCTGAGCCAAGGATCTTTGAAAGAAACTGTAGAGAAGAGCTTTTGTTTAGAGATGGGTTGAATTAGGAGGTCTCCGATGCCCTTCCAGTTCTGTAATTTTATAACTGGAATTTGGAAAAAAAATGTTACCCCAATTTAAATATATATATATTACAAAGCAGATATCAGCAAGCTTTACATCTACTTTCAAAAAAATTCTGGGATGGATTTGAAGCAAGTGGTTAATAAATACTTAGAGAAGTGATGATACCCATGAGTCAATTTGAGGTCACCAAGTGAGATCAAACTAACTCCATTCCTTTTTTGATAGGTAGATCAAGGGAATGGCATTAGACACAACATAATTTCACCAAGGCTTTTTCAGAAGCTATTCAAGATACTCTTTCGGATGTATTTAGTTGAATTGATAACTGCTTGAAAGACTGAACCAAGAAGAACCAGTTAATGCAATGTTGTCAACCTGTAAGGTTTTCTCATGCCTTTGTCTCTCAGTTTCTTCTAGTTAACATTTTGAGCAAGGACTTAGATGAGGTCATAGATTCCACACTCCTCAAATCTTTTCATGACAAAAAATTGGGACCGAAGGACTACTCAGTTTTTGGACCACTGAGTCAAAATCCCAACAAAATTCAAGGCTTGAATAATAAATTCAATATAGCAAGGTGAAATTTAATAAGGGAAAATGTAAAGTCCTTTTCTTAAATTAGATAATGAATTGTAAAAACAAAGATTGTAGGGAGGTGGGTATGAACGGGCAGTTGTTCATGGGGAAAAGAAACTGGGTTCCTATTGCTACATGATGAGCAAATAAAGACTAATTTTGAACTACTTAAACAGAATTTTGGTGACCAGAATATACATCCTCTTTCCTCTCTTCCCATGGTGACCATTCTCATATAGGCCCATGTTATCACCCAACTGTTAGCTTACTAATAAGTCTCATTTCTTCCACTCTATTCCCTTTTTAATTGTGTTTCAGATCCACTGCTAGACATTTCTTTTATCCATGGTTAATTAATCATTATTTTAATTAATTTGTGTGGTATGGATGTTGCCGTTATCTGTCCCATCTTCCTTTAAGACTTAGCTTTAGTAAGTACCATAATGTTAGGGCCTTGGTATTTTCTCATTTTCTCAGATTAAGCCTCAACAAGGCTTCAACAAGGCCCTAACACCATAAGAGAAAGAACCATGCCTTAGGGTAAACTTTCTATCTTTCTCTAAACACTCAGCACATTACTCTGCTTAATAGGAATGTAGTTTAATAAATATTTGTCAAATTAAAGGAAGAGTTCTACTCTCCTCGTATTAGAGGAAATATGACAAGTTGGAACCTACTACAAAGAGGGAAGTCAAGATAAGGGGAATACAAATTGTACCATATGAGGATGAGTTGAAGAAACTGGAGTTGTTATTATGTTTTTCCAGAGGAAAAAAAAAATAGGGAGGCCAAGAACCTAAAATCATAGACCTAGATCTTAAAGAGAACTCAGAAGCCCTTGTCTGGTATTTCTCATAAGATGAGTTGCTTAAGACCATATAAATAGCAATCTTTAGAGGCAGAATTTGAATCCATGCCCTCTAACTTCAGAACCTCTGCTTTTTCTACTATACCATGTACCACACTGTTCAACTCTTTTCAGATATCATTATAAAAAAGAATTAATAGAGTTATCCTATGCAACTATTAAAAATAGAACTAGACCAATTGGTAGAAATTATAAAAGGCAGTTTTTAACTAGGAAGAATTTCCTAATGATAGAGATGACCACTAACAAGAGAGATTTCCCCAGGAAATAGTTAGTTCTCTATCACCAAAAATAATTATGCAGAAGATGAATGACTAGTTACCAGGAATACTAAAGACAAATTCATATTTCTGATGGGAGTTGTATTAGATTACTTATAAGATCCATTTTAACTCTGTCATTTGATTATCCTAAAGGCCAACAGATAAACACTGAATATTTTTGGGTAAGAGCATGAAAACTCATAAGTGGACTTTAATGTTCTATCTAGTAAAGTTAAGAGATATTTAAGAGTCTACTACAGAACTTTTTACCACCTGATCATCCATTGCCAGAACCCCCTGCTGGACTAAGTACTATGGGATTTTCATAACTTCAGAAGGGGCATGATCAATCAAGGCAATATCTTACCCAACCTAAGCATAGAAATATGACCTGTGGTGGAAGGTTCTGAAAAGTCTCAAATTCTACAATAAATAATAAATAACATAAATTTAAGGAGGTCAAATGTTTTTACTTGAACTTGATTAAAGATACCCATCTAGTAACCACAAAAACTAGTTATTTTGTTAAAAGGAGGGAAAATATTTTGTGGAGAAAATATTCTTTTTTTCTATTCTTAGAACTAGGATTCAACTACTTAATGTCTAGGAAGTCAGACAAATGCCCACAAATTTGCTAAGTAGATCTTTCACATGAACATTTCTAAGGACTGATTCAAAATATCTGATAGCATCACTGAGGTTAAGAATTATGTTTCATAGCCAGCAAGTTCAAGCATCATTTGGCTCTTGAAAAAAAAAAATCTATTCCATCAGCTTTTGTGGAAATATCCAATGTCCTCTGCAGTCGTCCAAACCCTATCTAGAATTAATCATCTTGAATGAGCAGGGAATATCCTCCCTTTAGACACCCAAACGTCTTCCTATTTTAGTGAGAGCTTCATTGACAATATCAAGTTCATGTCGAAGTTCATTGACCACACTGGCAATGCTCTTAGTGTCCTTCAGAATCTGAATACTTTGTGTGTATGGGTTGTACTTCACACCAAAAGGACGCTTGATAGTTTTTGCAAATTCTCTAAAGAGATAACAACAAAGAGAACAAATCAGTTTTCAGGAAAGTCAATGAAAACCACCTAAAATCAAACATTAATAATCAACATTCTCATACCACCACCATTAATGGACAATGTCCTATTTGAGTTGGATTTTTTTCTCCGGGAAAGTTACACAAGATCTGGTTTACTATTGTTCACCATGCACACAAAGTTCTCTGAATCTATTCTTATGCCCAAATATAGGTCCATTCTTATGCCTAAAATGCATACCCTTCTCACCTCAACAGGATCTTCAAAATCCAAAACAAGTGACACCTTCTAATGCAAATCTGTCCTGATGCTTTCCTAGTAGCTAGAGCCCTTCCCCCTTCCCAAAATTACTTGTTTTATTTTGTATTTAATTTCTATGTACATATATTTTCCCTGCCAGAAAGATCTGTAAAGGCAAGGGATATTTAATTTTTGTATCCCCTAGAATATGGTATTTAGTAGTTCTTTAATAAATGCCTGTTGGGTAGGTGGGTGGATGGATGGATGAATAGATGAATGAATAAGTAAATGAATGAATGACAAACACAAGTGGAAAAATCCAAAGCAAATAAACCACCAATATGGATGGATAGATGGATGGATGAATAATAAGCACAAGTTGGAAAATTCAAAGCAAATAAGCTATCCACTTGCCTCAATCTTTCTAGAAAATTATCTGATTGCTATTTTTACCCCAGGACTTTCTTTAGGTAATAGACTTCCCAAGGATTCTGAAATCTATCAATCATTTCATTGCGAATGAATGGATGAGAGTCCATTTAGGATCTCAGGAAGTCATATCTGTATGAGAGTTGATATTGATTACATTGCTACAGTCAGAATAGCAATTGTCCCCAAGTTCCCTAAGCATCCAATAGCTTCTCCTAATTACTCTAAATTACCATCTTCAAGATTGCTTTTTGTAGAAGAAAATGAGAGAAAGAGACAAACTCTACCTCATCTTCTCCTTTGCCTCTTCAAAGCTTTCAGACACAAAGTAGACTTCCTGGAAAGTTGTAATGAGGCACTCCTGCTTACAGGTGATCTTAGGATCGAAGGGCTTCACATTGGCTTGTCCAGAGAGGGCATGCTAGGGGACAAGCCCAGAATCATTGAAGAAAAGAATACAACCTTCTAGTGTATTTTTTAAGAAAATTATATATTACCAAATGTACCTGTTGAATTAAGTTGCACTAGATGCTAGGAATTAAAGGATTTCATGTTCAGAACATAAAGTTCTAAAGCTGAAAGGGTTCTCAGAGGCCTCTCATTCTACAGAGAAGGAAATCGAGACCCAGGAAGATGAACTGATTTGACCTTCTTATATTTATCTTCTGGCTTCCATTACTTCCTTCAAATCTCACCTGAACTCCAGACTTCTACAAGAAACCTTCTCCAGGCTACCTTAATCTTAGCATCTTTTTTTCTGAAACTAGACCAAACATCATATGCACTCACAGATGTATATATGCATGCACATATGCATACATACACACATATTATATATAATCGTTTGGATGTTATCCCCTCTAATAAACTGTAAGATCTTTGAGAGCAGAAACTATGTTTTGTCTTTCTTTGAATCCTCACAGGATAATACAATGTCTGGCACTTAGTTGGCACTTAATAAATGTTTATTGACCTGCCCAAGGTCCCAGAGAAAGTAGAAAACAGATACAGTTTTTTCCTTGGGTTTCTTTTTCTCCAAATCTATATTTCATCTCAATGTAGAGAATTCTCAGTGTAGAAACCCCTTTCACTGAAACAGAAAGGCAACTCATCTACAATTCATAATAATAGCTCATGTTTTACATAATACTTAGGGGCAGCTAGATGATATAATGGAGCAGAGCACTGGCCCTGAAAGACTCAACTCTTGAACTCAGGTTCAAATCTGGCCTCAGACACTTAGTAGCTGTGTGACTCTGGGCATATCATTTTATCCCTGTTTGCCTCATTTTCCTTGACTATGAAATGAGCTGGAAAAGTAATTGGCAATCTACTCCTATATCTTTGCAAAGGCAACCCCAAATGGAATCAGACCCAACTGAAATGCTTGAAGAAAAACAAAACCATTATGCTTAAAAGTTTGAAAATCACTTTATATATATATATATTATATCATTTGATCCTCACAACGAACTATGGGGTAAGTTATTATCATTCCCATTTTACAGGTGAAAAAACAAAAAGGGAGAAGTGCTAAGAAATTTGGCTAGAATCACAGTCAGCACATGTAGTATAGTAAAACTTAAACTCAGAACTCTGACTCTAAGACAGGAACTCCCTTATTTGCTTTAATATTAATAATAAATGAATTGTTTTCTAGGTTGATTGTGGACAGATTAATATAAATTATTTCTATCAGAAAAAAGCATTTCACCATCAAAGAAATCTACACTTATCAACTTAGAAGATAGTTTCAAAAGGACTTTGGTCAAAATTCTTAGGATCAAAGATCAGCAAATGGTATCATAGATTTAAATTGGTGGGGGGGAATCTTTGTGACCATTAAGTCCAATCCCTTATGAGTGAGGAAACTGAGGCACAGCTTAAAAGACTTGCCTAAAATCATATAATTTGTAAGTATCTAAAGAAGAAATTGAACTCAGGTCCTCTTGATTCCAAATCCAGTGCTCTATCCATTATACAATTCTCTCTTTCATCTTCTGATTAGATGATGTAGTTCTTGATGCTAAGTGAAGTGAGCAGAACCAGGAGATCATTGTACACGGCAACAATAAGATTATACAATGATCAATTCTGATAGATGTGGCTCTCTTTAACAATGAGATGATTCAGAGAAGTTCCAATTGTGCAGTGATGAAGAGTCATATACACCCAGAGAGAGGACTGTGGGAACTGAATGTGGTTCACAACATAGCATTTTCACTCTTTTTGTTATTGCTTGCTCACATGTTTTTTTGCTTCTTTTTTTTTTTTTTACTGGTTTGATTTTTTACTGGTTTGTTCCTGTGCAACACAATAATTGTATAAATATGCATGCATACATTAGATTTAACATATATTTCTACCATGTTTAACATATATTGGACTACTTGCCATCTAGGAGAGGGGGTTGGGGGAAATGAGGGAAAATTGCAACACAAGGTTTTGCAAGGGCTAATGTTAAAGAATTGTCCATGCATATGTTTTGAAAAATAAAAAGCTTTATTAGATGATGTAGTTCTTAAGCTGGGTGAACTTGGTGGGGCTTTTTAATATTTTTATATTTTGATGACTACATTTCAATATAATTGGTTTCCTTTGTAATTCTATGTATCTTTAAAAGCATTATTGCTTTTAATTTTAAAAATGACATTAAGAAATAGCTAAGAACTCCTGTCTTGTATACATACATACATACATACATACATACATACATACATACATATATGAAAACAGGATGCCAACTATAGAATAATGGTAGCAATTTTTAGAAATCTTGTTGGAGAAGCCGTGACTCAGTTTACCTAAGATCTTTGGATAGTTTTGGTCCTAAGAACATGTTTCATGAGCTTTCCATAGCAGATACCTATTTAATTCATTTAACTACTTCAAATCCTGTTTATAAAAGAAATGAAAAAATGCCAGTATTTGTGGCTCTTACTTTCAGTTCACTGATGGAAGAGAGCAGCCCTGCACCATAAACTCTCAGTTGTCCTTCTTGTTTGCATAAGCCAAATTCCACAGTGAAAAAGTAACACTTAAAAAAAAGCACAGGAAAGGTATTTGTTAAATTGGTCATTAAATCACTCTGTTTAAACAATAATAAGTCATATTTTCAAGCACCAAGTTCAATCATTTTAAGTAGGGCAGTTGTGAGAAAGCCAGTTGCTAACATCCTGGAAGAAAGGACCAAAGAGCTTGAAATGTTCAGATCTATACCGTAGCCAGCTTCTGCACCGCTTCATCTGATGCTCCAAGGGATGCCAGGCCAATTTCCTGGGAGAACTGAGCAAAGCTAGGTTCAGCCAGAAGAGGAACATGACCCAGGAGTTCATGACAGGTATCCCTGAAAAATAAATAGAATTAAGCATACCATACCATGATTCTTGCTGACAAAGCAGAATACAAGTGTGTGACTATTTGCTTTAATTCAGCAGAAAGTAATTTTTAAACATTATTTTTATTTCACCCCTCAAGGTAAGACAGGACATTTAATAGCTTAGAAGCAGGAGGCAGCTTCAGTGGATGTGATTCTAATGGATTATGTGATATGAATTCTGGCACTGGCCATAGGGCATTGACATATAATTGCTGTATTTGTTGAGGTGATTTTTTTTGCTGAGGCAATTGGGGTTAAGTGACTTGCCCAGGGTCTCACAGCTAGGAAGTGTTAAGTGTCTGGGGTCAGATTTGAACTCAGGTCCTCCTGACTTCAAAGCTGGTGCTCTATCCACTGCGCCACCTAGCTGCCTCAAGGATCTATGATTTAATCAGTGCAGGGAACTTCCAATGTGGCAACTCCCTCCACTAATAGAAATTAAAACTCATTACTGACTTAGCATTTAATGACTAGGGAGTTGCTTGAGGCACAGAGAAGAACACAGGATCACAAATTTAGAGCTGAAAAAAATTTGAGAAGTCATTGAGTCCAATCCTGTCATTTTACAGATGGGGAAACTGAGGCACCAAGAGGTTAAGTGTCCTACCCAGAGTATACAACTAGCAAATATCTCGGATGTAGGATTTCAGGCAAGACCTGGGATGCAGGTCTTGATGACTGCAAACCCTGCATTCTTTCTGTTATGCTGCAAAGACATTTGCTGAATATATGGATTCTACAGAATGAGATTTTGTCATCCTCAAGCAACAATACTTACGGCTCTGGAGTATAGAGAGGGTCTGAGCTGTGTCTCACATACTGAGTACAGTGGAAAACACGGAATGCTAAACCTGCTAAGAAGTCTCTTGGTGACAAGTAGCCAGCAACTGGACGGATGGAAAACCCTGTGCGCTCTGAAATATAATGAAAAATTTTTCAAGAAGAGGCCTTTTTTAGCATTTTTATTCTGAGTAAGATAATAATGATAATAATAATAATTAATGCTTATGTATTATAGCATAACTATATACAAGTATGTATGTTGTATATATATATATATATATTATGTGATAAGATCTGTAATAAGTGCTTTGTAATTATCTCATTTGATCCTCACAACAATCCCAAAAGAGGAAGAGTAAAACCCCATTTTATAGATGAGGAAACTGAGGCAAATGAAAGTTTGCTTGCTAAGGGTCATACAGCTACTAAGTGTCTAAGGTTGGCTTTGAACCCAGGTCTTCCTGTTTCCAGGCTCAGTGCTCTATCCTATTGCAGCATCAAGCTATCCACATGAAAAGGTCCTTTTGATCTCAATATTCTATCTCTGGCAATGACACCAAGGGATATTTGGTGAGAGACCAAGGCTTCTTTCCTTATATTTAGACTCAGAAAGTTGATCTCTCAACTCCCTTGTTCTCCCTCAAAACTATCATCTGTGTGTGAAATCTGTTCTAAATCCTTTCAAAAACTATGTAGGTTTTCACCTAGTGGATACAGATACCCACATAAATATAGTGCTAAATTAAGTTATCATTATGCATTATATAGTGACACATTATTATACTATCATTATGGCTAGCATTTATATAATGCAGTAGGAGCTGTTATTATATCCATATTACATTTGAGGAAACTGAGGCTTAAAGATATGTGATTTGCCCGGGTCCAGCTAGTAAATGTCTGAGATGGCTTTTAACTCAGTTCTTCCTGACTCCAAATTCAGCTACCTAGTTTAGCTCCCTAATCCACCACCCTAGTAATTTGCTCTATCTCTCTGTCTCTCTCTGTCTCTTTCTATCTGTCTGTCTGTCTGTCTGTCTGTCTCTCTCTCTCTCTCTATATATATATATATGTGTGTGTGTGTGTGTGTGTACATATATACACATATACATATATAATACATATTTTATATATGTGTATATATATAAATACTAGGAAAACAACTTACCTCAGAATTATTCCTATCTGAACTCCATTGAAAATATTCAGACGAGGTAAAATATTCAAACTCAATACCACTACTCGAGAAAAATCTCCCCTTTGGGGTCAAATAATTTTACTTCCCACTATGTTTTTAACAAAGATTTATAGCAATCTGTATTCTCTTATGAAGTTTTATAATTCTAACATTTAAAATTGCATAGCTAATATGCAGTATAGCATATTAAATAATGAACATGTCACCTTTTAAGAAGCGTGAGACATCTTCCAGTTGAGGGATATTGTCTTCCTGATACCCGCAGTGTTTAGACAGCAAAGGTAAGTTTTTGAGATATTCTCTGCAAGCATGGGTTGGGTAGAGTTTATTGAGCTCTCGGAACACAGTTCCCCAAGTCTTTATCTCTTCTTCAGTGAACTCAATCTTAGGAATGGGATCCCCACTAAATGAGATGAAACAAAGATATTTACTTTGAATTTAAAACCAAGGTATAATTAATATTTATTTTACTTGCTTCAGTTTGATAAATAAAGATGATTTGTTCTCTCTGTGTTACTTTACTACTGTCTCAAAGTTAGATTAGCTGTGGAGTTTTTTTTATCATAGACTTACTGCTTATAATTCATAGCCAAGTCAGCAAAATATTTGCGTCTTTTCCGGTACATATTGTCTTTGAAACCCTGAGATTGAGAGATAGAAAATATATTTGAATATTTTAAAATACTTTTTGTTTCAGGTTGATATTAGATGAAAAACTATACACTAATCTTTCTCCTTAATTACTTACAGGATGGTCAGCATCTAACTCAGCCCCATACATCAGAACTCTATTGGCACATTTGTCCAAGTCTGATATCTTCCTTGGAAACCAAGGAACAGTCTCCATCTCTGCAAGTAAAAAACCCAACAAGTTGTAAGTCTTCAATGAAACACTGAAGCAAAAAATAAAGAATTCCTGTTTTTAGATAGTCTTCTGTTATCTAAGAGTCAGTGTGCTATATTGAGAGGCAGTGCAGTAGAATGAGGGCTAAACATAAAGTCAGAAGAGCCTGGACTTGAATTCTGACTCTAGCACTACATGAACAAGTACCTCTCCAAGTCTCAGTTTACTCATTCATAAAATGGAGATTATAATACTTGCCATGTCTTTTCACAGGGTTGTTATGAACAAAGTATTTAAAAAGCAGGATGGTACAGTGGAAAAGGCACTGGCTCTAGAAAGAGAGGACCTGGGTTGAAATACTATCTCTGGTACTTACTACCTGAGTGATGTTGGCCAAGTTGCTTAGCCTCCCTGATCTTTTATTTCCTTAGCTGTAAAATGAGGCTGTCAAGTTAAATGTCCTCTGAGATCACTTCAAGCTCTGTTATTCTATGTGCCATATAAAGTTGGGAAATTATTGCTGCCTAGCAGACCTCCATGCAGCAACAATGGTCAGGATGGAGGAACAAAGAGAACTGGGCTAGTATGTTAAGAGAGTATATATGTGTATATATGTGACCAGTTCAATATCCTAGATAGCATTTTAAAGACCAAGGTTATTGAAACATAGGAAGAGATGGAGCACCTCAGCACAGGAGATGGAGATAACTTTGAGATCCAGCTCCCAGGAAAATTGCCTTCAAAGGAGAAAGCCAGAAAGTGAAAAACAGAGGAATATAAAGAAAAAAGACTGAATTTTACCCAGAATTTCAGGGAAAAAGCTACTTAGAGACTTTGAGCATTAGTAGATAAACCAAGAGAATATATTAAAAAGAAAAGGATATGCCCTCCAGATCATCTAAAGAAATCCAGAAAACTATAAATACATATTTCAAGGAAAAGGAAAAGGAATCAACACATAGCAAAAGAGAAGACCCTATATTTCCCAAGAGAGCACAGAGCCACAGAAGGATATACCTGAATAGTTTAAAAGAGAAAAACACTGTGAAAGTTGAGTCAATAACCTACACAGCAAGAATATTTGACAGAACTGAAAATTTTTAATTCACGATGACAAACCTCACTAAATGTGGGGGGGGGGAAGAAGGAGAGAAGAAGAAGGAGAGGGAGAAGGACAGAGAGAAAGAGAGAGGGAGAGAGAAATTATTGCCAGATAATGTATAGCAAGGAATGTGCTTAATATTCAAATCATTTGGCAAGCTCTTATTTAACAAAAATAACTATTATTATTAGCAACAATTATAAAGTGTATGGCTTTCCTGCCTTATTTTGAAAGCAACTAATAGGTTCTATGTTCTAGAAACAAGATAAAAGCCTGCATTTGACCATCTCTTCAGGCATACAACAGGATGGGGAAGCATTTCTTCTCTGTATAGGTAACCTACTCATGTATTTTTAATGTTTTACAATTATGATGATAGAGACTTAAGAAATATCAAAGTCTATAATAATTTGAACATGAACTAGTAATTAGTTTTCTTCTGCTGAAGATTTCCTCTTCAAAATGAATTTTTTTATTTTCATAAAAATGAAATAAAATAACAATTTAAACTTAAAAAATCAATGAGTCTCATTTCTTTTCTGCAAACTATGCCATAGATCTAACCCTAATCTCTTCAGAAAATAACTTAAAAGTTATCTTCTCCAGAAAGTCTTCCCTGATTAATCCTCTTTAAGAAATTACATGCTCTTTCATCACATGTGCCAAAAGCTTAAATTGTGCTGTACTGTCTGCTTCCATTTAGTCAAACATTGCCTTAAAACTGTTCTCTATTTGTATCTATGGGGTATCCTCTTTCTTTTTTATTTTCATAGAAATGAAATAAAATAACAATTTAAACTTTAAAAATCAATGTGAATCTCATTTCTTTTCTCCAAACTATGCCATAGGTCTAACCCTAATCTCTGCAGAAAATAACTTAAAGGTTATCTTCTCCAGAAAGTCTTCCCTGATTAATTCTCTTTAAGAAATTTCATGCTCAGGGCAGCTAGGTGGCGCAGTAGTTAGAGCACCAGCCCTGAAGTCAGGAGGACCTGAGTTCAAATCTGGTCTCAGACACTTCCTAGCTGTGTGACCCTGGGCAAGTCACTTAACCCCAATTGCCTCAGCAAAAAGCAAAAAAAAAAAAAAGAAAGAAATTTTATGCTTTTTCATCACATATGCCAAAAGCTTAAATTGTGCTGTACTATCTGCTTCCATTTAGTCAGGCATTGCCTTAATTTTATCTGTGGTGTATCCTCCAACTAGCCTGAGAATTCCTGGAAAATTAAGTTGTAATTTTTTTGTTGTTGTTGACACCATCCTAAGTGTTAAACATGTAACATATCTTTGTGTTAAATATGAAGCATGTCTTCAAAAGGTTGCTCACAAGCAACAAACGCTTGATGAATGACTGAAATTAGAACTCATTTTTTTAGGGAATGTTTTCTTTGAGACTTACCATCTTCCTGCATAGAAAAAGCATCAGGTGAATTCACAGACAGTACATTTGCATGGGACTTCAACAGGTCAAAAAAATCATTTAGTTGTTCTCTGTTGGTATCACAATCAACAAAAATCTCAAATTCTGAGTTTCTTCTCTTTGACTTTCTGGATTCAATGTGCACCAAGTTCACATGCTTCTCCTGTTTTAAATCAGTGAGTGAAGATCATTTGAAGTTATATAAATAATGAACAATCTTATGATTAAATTTATAATAGTGAAGTTTTTTATTATTTAAAAATTCATTTTATACTTATAAAATGACAAATGCAAGAGAAACAAAGTTGTTCCAATATCACCCTCAATGCTTTTTTATCTCCCTGAAAATCTTCAAAAGGATTAATTTCTATCCCAGTCCTTTGCACAAATGTAGCAATGATAAGTGCATTATTTGTGTTAGTTGTGAATATGGAGAACTGTTAGCTTAATCTATCTATTGGTCAATCAATTTATCTGTCACTCAGTTCATGTTCACAGTGGCATGTAGAAATGAACTTAATATTTCAGATGTGGTATGAATAGTCCAATGGGGCTATCATCTCCCTAATCCAAGACACTATAGTTTTCTTTATGTAATCTAAAACTGAATTAACTATTGCCAAATAATGTTGGGGAATCACATTGAGCTTGCATTTCACTAAAGCTCCTAAATCTTTTTTCAAACAAACTACTCTATTCCTATGCCTCCTTCATCTTACACTACTAAAACTGATTTTTTAACCTTTAGCCTTTTTTAACCTTTAACACTTATCAATTTCATCATCTTATTTGTCCCAATGTTCTAGCCTGCCAAGATCTTTTTGGAGAGGGGAAGAGAGTGATGGAGAGAGATAGACACAGAGTCAGTCAGAAACAAGAGAGACAGAGACAGAAATGGAGAGACAGTGAAACAGAGAATACAGACTCAAAGAGAAACAAAGAGATATAGACAGAGACAGAGACAAAAAGATAGAGACAAACAGAGAAAGATACAGACAGACACACAAATAGAGATAGAGTTCTAAACTGTGAGAGAAAGACTAAATATAATCTGAATTTATAGGAAATTTTCCTAAGGGCTGTGATCTTCAGGGAAGACTTTCATGGAATGCTTAGGAATTAAAATAGGCTTTGAAAGGTGGATAAAATTTGGATGAGAGAAGGACATTCAAGACTGGGGGAACGACATGACAAAGGGATAAAGGAAGGAAATGAGCCTGACATGTGCAGGTAATAGGGAGGGCACAGGAATGGAGGGAATAAAGAGTATGTGTTAAGGATTAATGGTAAATTAGCTTAGTTAGGTAAGGTCCATCTTGGAATAAAGAATAAAAGACTCATGAGTGGGGGGGATTTGGATTTGTTGGTTTGAGGGTGAAGAGAAAGGAATGATTTCTAGGGCTCTTTTAAGAGTTCTCTGAATCCCACCTCAGGAAAAGAGGACTTAAACCTCACAGCATGTTTCAACTATAATTTTAAAATTCAACTATAAATTTTAATTCAACTATAATGGTTTCAACTACCATTTCACAAAGACAGAAAATCACTTACCTGGAAGAGCTTTAGAGCTTTTACAAGTCCTCCCACCTCATTCTTCAAGGAAAAAACAATAGCAGCTCTACCTCTTTCTGAAGAATGGTCTTTGTTCTCCTTATTGTCTTCAATCATGATACAATTTCTCTTATTTATCTAAAAAATAAATGCAAGAAGTTTGATAAATGTTTAAGAAGATATTTGTGTCAACTTAGCGGATTCATCTGAGAAGCATCAACTTGAGGTCTTCATTCCTTGAGAGAGATATTGAACTTGTCCAATAGGATTCTTTTCCTACAAATTGACATTTTCTGGATAACTTTTTAAAATAATTATTAACCTGGGACCAGATGCTTGGTGGGCCCAAATCCAGTGAAAGTATGTAAACAAAAATTGGTTGTAATAGAGTACACAGCCTCTATTCTCTAAACATCAAGAACATTGAACACTATGCTCCCTTCCTTTCCTTCTTGCTCATTGCTACTCTTACCAACCAGCCAATATTGTTTGAAGACAGTAGCATGGGGCAGTGGAAGAAGCATTGCATTTGGAGTCAGAAAACCTAGATTCAAATCTCAGTTCTGTCATTGGTTACCTGTGTGACCTTGAACAAGTCACATTCTCCCAATCTCATATTCATCATCTGTAAAATAAGGTGTTTAATCTAGATGACCTTTAAGGTTCCTTCCAAATTTAAATTTATGAAAACTACCCAGATTGGTTAGCATATTTCCTTAACCCTTCATTCAGACCTCTCTCCTAATCTTTCAACTAATCTTTTGAATGATCCCAAGAACCGTACTCTCAATGAAAGTGGCTTTGGTCAACAGCATGATCTGTATAATTTAATAATTATGATGATGATGGCTGGCACATGTAGCACTTTACAATTTACAGAGCACTTTTATTAAGTCCACTCTGGAAGGTACTATCTCCAATTTGCAGGTTCTAGAATTTGAGTCTCAGAGAATGTACCTGACTTGTCCATAGTCACATGGATAGTAAGAGGCAAGTATCCATGGACAGGGCCAACTACTACTAGAAGAAAATGGGTCATTTGATTTGTAGTACTGGGAGTGAAGCAGGACTGGTGACACTCTTTGCATTTTGTACTTAAGGCCGTAGCTGCTGAAAACTCTTCTCAATCAACTGACCTCCTGCGTTTGTTCCTAGCTTCTTTTGTAGAAAAACATGCAAAATCTGACTGTGAACTCATGTTTTTAATATAACACGGGCTTTTGCCATATCACATATCAAGAAGGGGACTTCTTGGGAGAAGAAACAGGCTTATCATTTATTTTTTGGAATGGCACCTCTAAATCATTTAAGAAAAAATGCAAAATAATAATGTAAATGATTAATAATGATTAAAAAATAACTGGGTAGCAAGAGAAAACATAACACTTGATTAAAAAGAACACTTGACATCTTTCAAACACCTTACATATTAGCTTAGATTTTCAGTTAGACAATAACTATTTTTGGCTGACTGTTATTTAACACTTTAAGGTTTACAAACATATTTGTTCCATTATTTGAACACGTAAATATCATATATCTATTTATATATTGTATATATAATATACATATATATTATATGTAATATAAATATTATATATAGAGAGAGTGTGTCATTATTATATGCATGTTACAGATGAGGAAACTGAGGAAAAGAGAGTTATTTGCCCAGGATTATGTAGTAGTAATTGTTCAAGTTGGGATTTGAACTCAATTTTTATTGACTCCAAGGTCAGTGCTATCTGTTATACCAGGCCACATCTCCATATTCTAGGATAGATATTATCATCCTCATTTTTCAGATGAAGAAACTTAGAATCAGACTAAGTGATTTATTTTTTCCCAGTTCATTAAGCAAGTTAATGTTAAAGTCACCAGGTTTTCTAACTCCTGTGACCAGTACTCTTCATGAAGCAACTTTTCCTCCTTCACATATAAGATGATTTAGCAGTGAGAAACCATACATCATGGTAGGAAGAATGCAACTGGTTTTTTTCCTCCTAAATTCTGTTTGGGATACTAAAGCTATGGTTCCTGCCCTTTGGGGAACTTACTATTTTACTCAGGACATGCATATTAATTCCATGAAAGCTTAAAAACATTACAAGACAGTATATAACCAAGTATTGAAGAAAATCTGAATACTTTTAATGAAGTATAGAAGTATATGCCAAATAAATCCAAGGTAATTAAATAGAGATAAACTCCAACAGGGAGCAGGGCAAGAGTAGGGAAGGGAGGGAACAGATCAAGAAAGTTCTCAGATAGGAGATGGCTGAGCTTTATAATAAGATTATGTGATGCTATCCAGTAAGAGGATAAGGCACTGACATGGGCAATTGTCATTTGGACAACATGTCATTCAGATTTGCCTTTTTTTATCTAAACTTATATTCCACAATTCTGTAACCATGAAAACATTCTGTTCTAGACAGGTCAATACCTTGACCATATGATACTTTTTCTTCCTCTTTTTCCTATATCTCTGCCTTGAACATGTTTCTCTCCTTTTCCTTTGGTTGTCCAAATGCTTCAATGCTCATCTATGTTCCTATCCTTCCTATGAGCCCATGCTTATCTCCCCTTTCTCTAAAGTCCAAATTGTACTAACTTTTTGGGAGCAGTACCTGAGATTTCACTGGTTTAAGAAACTCCAGGTAAAGAATTATACCTACCAATACAAAGCAACATCTTCTCTGTGACTTCGGATCTCTGACTTATTTCAAGATTCAAATCAAATATCACCTTCTCCAGGAGGCTTTTCCTAGTCCACAACTGCTAAAGCTTTCCTATATTTTGTATGTATCTTATACATATCAATTTATGATATATGTTGGCTTCCACATTAGAATGTAAACTTCTTGGAGGCATGAACTGTTTTGTTTCTTCAGATCCTTGGTGCTTATCACAATGTCTAGCATAGTTTCTAGAAAATGCTTTAAAAGTGTTTATTGCTTGATTGATTGTAACCTTAAAAAGTTTCCTGAGATACTATAAAGTGATTTTCCCAGAGTTATATTGTTAGGATGCAGGGCAGAAGTAGCCTCAAACATAAATCTTTGGGACTCCAAAGTAGATAGAGATCCACTTGCTACACAGGCTTTCCTATGATATACATTTGAGTATATTATGTAGTCTGATATACTGGGCCTCAATTTTCATGCATGTGATTCTTGTCTTCCTAATAAAAGTTAACTTCTCTTTGTAAGTTAACTTGTCTTCTTTGTAATAATACAATGTAATACCACAACAGATTAACATATATTTATATCTTAAAGTTTACAAAGTTTTTTTCTTCATTATGAGTAAGATAAGTAATACAAATGTAAATTTCATTTTTCATATAAGGAAGTTAAGGTTCAGAAAGTATAGTAGGTTTGATAGGCTTATTATTTTATATTTTAGGTATTTGTTAGTGGGCACTTACATTTGTCTCTCATGTTTTAAACATCTATGTATATGTGTATATGTGGGGGGGTTGTGAGGAGGGGGATGGATGTGGGTAATGGGTGGGTGGGTGGATGAAACAGGATTCAAACTCAAATCAAACTATAGCCAAAGTCAAGTTTTCTCAGAGCTCTCTCCACAGTCCATAGGATAGATATCTATTGGGCATCTTCCTAGAAATCTCTCCTGTACTCTTCCCATGTACACAATATACCATCCCCCCTCCAATGTCCTTTTTTCTTGATGTAATACAAATACCTTTCCAAAATAAAAACATGTGACTGTCTTGGAAAAGATTTAAGAGACTCTCTGATCAAGTAATTTTCTGAAGCTCATTTACAAGTTCATAATCCAAGTTGTGTTAAGAGGTCCAAGGGTCAAAGATCCCACCTATTGCCATCATCTGACTGTTCTCTACTTGGGAATTGTTACTTATTACCTCTACACAGCTGCCCTTTACGTGCTCACTGAGCACATGTGAATCAGCAGCAGTCTGCAGATTGGCAGTGTGGTTGTCTGCTGGTACCTCTATGCCCCTTCCCTACTCTTAGAGTAAGTCAAGTGAACCAAATCATTTCTGAGGATCAATTTATAATGAAAAGATGAGGTTTTTTTTCAAAGAACATGCAATATTTTAAAAATCAAAGGGATTTCTACTATGATCACAGAATTGTTGAAATCAAGGGATTCAAAGGTATCTCAAGAAATTTTACCTTCTTGGCCAAAGGATTTTCTCTAATCACTCCAGAAATGGCATTTGATGACCCATGAGTTCCTCTGAATATGAAAGGCTTTCCTTTGGCTGTAGCAAGCTACCATATTTTTAACTGCAAATTATTACAAGATAATTTTTTTGTTTTTAAATTATTTTACTTTCATAAAATTTCTACTCTAATGCCTCATGATGGCATAAAGGTAAAGGGGTTCTCAAAGGGTATACCAGTGGATTTCTTTAGGTTCAATCTATGAAGCCTTCCATCATGGCCTCCAAATAGACTGAGTTTACTCTTTAAGGATCAACTCAGTTAAATTGGGAGAAACTCAGCATCTATCAATTATCCACTTGGTGGTGTTGAAGCAAACAAAAAATACAAAATATCTCTTAAACTTGTGGAGTAAGAGAGCAGAGGGTCATAAAATAATGCAGAGAGTGCTAAGTAATCACAGTTTTCAGTCCATTTATAGGATTTAATTTTACTTTTGGTACTCTGATGAAAGATTCTTATACAATAAATAATATTTGATATAAAGCTGAAGAAGTTGCTCAAATGCCTTGTCATAACTTGAAGTTAAATATATAGAAATTTGCTACATCCAAATGGAAACTCTTTATATTTAGAAGAACTCCTGGTTTTTAAAATCAAGGTTAAAGGGTTACCCTTCCAGGAAAGCATAAAGAACCTCTTTGAGCCAAGAAGGTATGATCTCTTGAGACTTCTTTAAATCTCTTGATTGTACTCAAATTCTTAGAATTATAGGTTGAGAGTCAAAAAGTCCTTAAAGATGAATTAATCCAATCCCTTCATTTTACAGGTGGCTAGGTGACTCAATAGATAAAAGTGCCACACAGAGGTCAGTGGATCTGAGTTCAAATTCAACATTAGACACCTATTAGCTGTGTGACCCTGGGCAAGTTCCTTTACCCTCTTTGTCTCAGTTTCTCCATCTGTAAAATGAGTTGGATAAGGAAATGGCAAATCACTTCAGTATCTCTGCCAAGAAAAACCTCAAATTAGGTCACAAAGAATCAGACATGACTAAAAAAAATTTCATTTAACAAATGAGGAAAATGAGGTTCACTGAGGTTAAACAAACCTGTCCAAATTCACACAGATAATAAACTGCAGGAGTAGGGTTGAAATCAAAAACTTTTAACTCTAAATCCCAGACTTTTTTCCAATATGCCCACAAAAGCAGAAATCAGGAAATTGAATCTATATGGAAGGATGACATATAGCTTCTCTCTTAGAGAAGCAAAGAAAGGAGTTGGCGGGGTTGGCTTTATTATCAGTCCAAAGATAACAAGAAACATTATTTCATTGGATGTCTGGTCATCTTATATTGCAGAATGACTCTAAGTATCCACCATATAAACAGTGTATAAGAGTCTAAGTACAAAAAGACTACCATGAAAATAATTGCAACTTATGCACTAATGTTGGTTACAAAGGATAAAGACACAGATAAATTTGATGTAAAACTTGAAAAGAAGGTCTATATCAAATCAATATCTTCTAGTCCTCAATACCTTTGACGCAAAATTGGGAAAATAAGGATGGCAAAAAAATCTTTGTGTAAATCATTTATACACAAATCAAGGGAAGATATTACTAGAGAAGAAGTAGGCTTTTGCAAATGATTTTCAAGAATGGATCACGTTACCATATAGAAGATATAAAACCCAATATATTTATTTTTTGATGATTATGAGGAAATGTTTGATTCAGTACCACAAAATTCTTTCTTTATAGTTATTTTCCAATAGTGTCTCCCATCCACACATTAAAATCATTCAAGATTTCTTAAAAAGTATAACAATAGAAATACCTCTATTTCTAATCCTCTGGTTATAAACAACAAGCAAGGTATAATAGAGGGAAATATACAAAGGAGATGCCAAGGATGTTCATCGTGTGATGGTGAATATCCAGCACAGAGTCCAAATTGAATATAGATACTCTGTAGATGGTGAGGTCCTCCCAAAGGTCCTATTTACTAGTTGCATTTAGCCTAGAATATTCTAGTCTCTGAAAAGATATCTATAACCACTCAAAAGAGTTTTTCCTGACCGTCCACATAAAAGAAACTAAAGGATGAAAAATGTCTGTTGCTTTATAACTTGTGGTTAGAGCTTGTCTACATAAGCTAGACAAGGCAGATGAGTAATAAGTTTGCCCCAGAATTAAACCAGAAAAACAGAGTGAACTGGATGCCATCAGAAAATAGCAGTCTGACCACTGATTCTCTGCTTCTCTCCAAGCCTGAAGATCTAAGTGAGTTCTAACAGACTTCAAAACTCAGTGTAGGCACTACAAGTCTCACCTCACTGTCATTATTAGTAGACCATAAGATCTTTGATAGAAAGGAGTCTTGTCTTACTCTTTTGTATACCCAGCGCCTAGCACAACTGCCTTGCAAGTGCCTAGTTGGCACTTAATCAAATATTTGTGGAATTGAATATAAACACATTTAAATAGAGCTTTAAGTTTCCATATAGTAGAAACACTAGAGAGAGTCAGAAATCCTCTCACAATCCCTCACTAACTGTGTGAAATCATTTTATCTCTCTGAGTCTTGATTTACTGATCTGCAGAAGTGAATACTTTGAACCAAAAGGCTTATGGTCTCTTCCAGTTCTAACATACTTTGATTTTACTGTATAATGCTCAGCAACAGGAAGTTCTTGGTAGGACAGATAGCAGGTCACAGGCTCTATGTGAAGAGTATATACCCTTTGATCACTTTTGAACTGGAACAATAGATACTTTCAAACAAGAATTGAGGGTCTTTTGAAATATTTGACTGTGATGCAATAGATTCTCATATTTAAATCCCCTTATAAAAAACATTCCACGATCAAGAGTTAGCTTATCAACAAACAGAAAGGAGAGGTGAATTTTTGTTATCATAAACACTCAGAGATCTTTTTAGCCTGTTCAACTTTTATTCAGACTCCATACACCTTTCTTACACAGCCTCTCCCATAGAACTCAAAGGTAATACTTTCCATCATCTACAAGTGGGAGACACATGTATTGATAAACAGATCATCTGTGTGGTAAAATATCAAAAGTTTTGCCCACTTAGGAATTTTATCTTATAGGATTAGAGTAAATTTAATTTGATTCAGTTCAGAAAACATGTATTAAATACCTATTCTGTATGAGGAAGATGCTAGGTAGTTAGTTTCATGAAATCAGCATCCTATCTTTGACTCAAATTTTTATTCTCTTTGTATATATGAGTATTTACAAGACTTTTTTTTAAACATTCTACTTGCAACAGTTCTGTTTGCTGTTTCTTTTTTAAGGATAAAAATATAATATCCTTCTCTTTTTACATGTTGATTTTTAAGTTTAATTTTTTTAAATTATGGTGCCAAAATAAGTGCAGCTAGGCAGTACAATGGATAGCACACTGAGCCTGGAATCCAAAAGTAAGTTCAAATCTATGATCTGGAATTTACTTGTTTGTGACCCTGGGATAGTCAATTAATGCCTTTTTCTGTAAAACTGATATAATAATAGCATCTGCCTCAAAGAATTGCTGTGTGAATCAAATGAGGTAATAGGAAAGCACTTAGTTCAGTGCTTGTGAGTTGGTATTATTATTATTATTATTATTATGAATGTCTGACTAGAGTTCATATGGTGCTGAATGAATTTGGTATGTAATGAAGCATTGAGAATGCTGAATCCTTTCTACTATGTTTACCATTTCCCTAATATTTCATTATAAAATAGGAATGCAAAAGAATTATATGATCATATGAAGCCTTCAGCCCTTGTCCAACATTAAATCCATTGTATAACCACAAATCCACAGAATATTAGAACTGAGAGGGATTCTGCAGTCCATTTAGTCCAACACCCTGTGTCACAGGTAAGAAATCTGAGATTCAATCATCACAGAAGTTTGTCCAAGGTCACAGACAATAAATGGCATAAACAAGACTAGAATAATGTTTCCTGACTTTTATATCCTATATATTCCTGTCATTCTGAGCCTTGAGCCTATTTGCCAAAGAGCAATCAAAGGTCAAGGAAATCTAAGTTGTCCTACTTTTCTTACTTCCTTACAAAACACATGTACATATAGAATTATAAAAAATATAGTATAATTACTCCTTTACAATATATTTGTTTTAGTCTAAAGAGAGATAAGATCCACTTTTTCTTGATAGCTCTTCATGGAGACATGGAAACATCAATTTCATGGACAGCCAGCAAGGTATTGAGTGAAAAGCATTGAAGCAATCAGTCGAGCTAAGTCACCTGCATTACTTTGGGAAAGTGATTTTAAATTCTTGAGTCTTAGTTTTGTCACCTGTAAAATAAGTCTAAACAACCTCTAAGGTTCACTAAATGACCTTAAGGTCTAAATCTATGATCCTGTGGATATTTAATGGGAGATTTACTTCCTCCTGAGTCAGAATGTAGATAATACAAGGAGATTCTATCCAGGGAATTCTGAGGCCAATTATTGGATTACCTAATTCTTATCCTTAATTAAGTTAGAAGAGAACATCAGTGGAAGTTTCATTGCAAATGCTTGAAAATGTAGTAATGCTAATCTTCCTTGAAGTGGTTGCTAGTTCTGAGCTGGGGAATAGCTGCTTCCTCCCCAGTCAGGCTCTATAACCCAACACGTCTCTGTTGTTTAAGGATCTGGGGTGGGATGGGTGTTACTTGAAAGTGGCTGCCTGGGACCACCTATTTTCCAAGGAGTCTCTTATGAGGAAGGAGAAAAAAAGAAAAGAAAGGTCGGATAAAGAGGGGGGAAATGAATTATCTTGGCGAAGGAGCTCCTATGACAGCCTCACCAGGGTCCCTAAGCCCAGAAGACTGGCTTAAAGTCCTCCGCCTCAGCAATCCCCAGAGAGACCCCACAGTGAAGCTTTCCACCCTTAAAGAGTGACTCCATCCGCAGATCCTCTGTCTCCCCGCCATACACTCTGGCCCTTCCTGGGTACCTGACTAAGCGGCTGCTGTCCAGGTTGCAGAGAGTCCAAGGATGTCCCTCGGCGCAGTAGCATCGTCTTGTTCTAAAGCTTCTAGCCCATTTGCGCTTCTTTATATAGGAGACAGTTGAAAGGGTGGGTCAGTGGGACCGGGAGGGATTGTAAATAGAGCCAATAAGAAGGACAATGGAGGAGGGAGCAGGGGAGGGAAGAAAGGAGGCTCACGCTCACAACTTCTCCAAGTCTTCCAGAGGCTTCGCAAGTCCCTTTAGAACTTCGAGGAGCTGTCCGCGAAGGAAAGGTGCTGAGAGTGGGAGAGCCAGGTCTTTCCAAAAATTTCCCTACAGAAAACCCTTTTTCTGTTTCTCCTTCACCAAATGTCCATCCTCCAATTTGGGTCAGAGATGTCTCAATCTTTCTTGTTAATTTTAAATTTCTCAGAGACATCAAAATCTTTGCATTTTAAACACACGACTTTAAATTTGGTATATTACTTTCCTTCAACCTCAGTTCATTTGTATAACAACCTCTAAAGTCCCTTGCAGCTTTCAATCTATGATCCTGTGATTTTGTGATATCATTTACCTAATATTTGTTGTTCAACAAAGAAGCAAGACATTTTTGAAAGTAAAGCATGGAATTATATAGTTTTTAAAGGGGGCACGAAATGGAATTCATAATTTCATGTAGATTTTGTGTATATGTGTTCTGATGTGCATATATAAAAGCACCCTTCTTAAAAGTTTAAGTTCAGAATAGTCAATACAATTTTAATTTCGGTACAAATCAAAAAGTCTACATTACAGAGTTGCCAGGCAATGGTAAGTACAGGGCTCCAATATACAAAAAGCGTTCCTCACCACTACACTGTAAAGTGGGAGTTAGGGAGGGTCGAGAGGAGAGGGTGATGCAAGTAGCATTATCCCAGTTTCCAGATAAATCAGAAGTGACCTTTCACCAGCCCATGCTGCTTATACCAAGAATCCATTCCACATTGCACATTCAACACATTTACTCTTTAATCTCGTTGAGCAGCTACTCTCTGAAAGATCGGTAACCTTTGAAAGATTTCACTGTTGGTCTGACACCATGTGTATCTTGGAGTTTATCCTTTTGTAATGGTTATACACCAGCTGTGTCTGTCTGTCTGCTGCTGCTACTACTGTCTGGGGGTTTTGGACAGCAAATCAATTCACCAGTTGGATTAAACACCTACAGAGTGCAAAATGCTGAAGGATCCAAAGGAAATGATTCCCGACTCAAAGAGTTTACATTCTATTGTGGAGATTAAACTTGTACACGGATCCTTTCTCCTCTGTCCCTTTCTTCTTCTCTTTGGGAAGAAATGATTTGGGTAGACATCGTTCTTCCTCTCACCATCCAACCCCCTTGCTCTTATCCCGGTTCTTCCCACAGAGGAATCGGACAAATGCAGCCATAGCTGGAAAGCGGTCAGTAGTTAGCCCCACATTAAGAAGGCTCTGGTTCCGTGGAGAAAAGCCAAACTTGCGGACGATTTAATGGAAGATAAGGGACTAAAGCTGCTCTCCAATGCCCTGGGGCGGTCCATCCTCCACGCCCTACGCAGAAAATGAAACCCCACAGGAGGTTTTAAGCAAACACCAAAGATCAAGTATTGAATCCCCAAGGAAAAGAAAGAGAACAGTTGGAAGCTCTTTCATCTGATTGAGAAAAAAATGACAAACACCACAGCTGATCATATCAAAAGAAGAGCAGAATAGCAGAATAGCAAGGCAAAAGCAAAAAGAAGCAGAAAGGAAAGAGCAATCATGGAAAGTTAAGACTGATGTCCAATCTTGAGCCTTGTACTCAGAGTTTAGTGAATAGAGAACTTTCCTTGGAATCAAGAAGCCTCAGGTTCTAACTTCTCCTAGCATATATAAATGACTCAGGAAACTTGGATTTTATCCTAGTTCTGCCCTTAATTTTTTGGTCTCTCCCTTAATTTTAGCTCTCATTTTATCCTTAAAAGAGCATTATCACTGAATTATTTCCATTTTACAAATGAGAAAATTGAGGCAATCAGAGGCTTAGTGACAACTAGGATTTCGAAACTAGTAAGTGTATGAGGGCAGATTTTTTACCTCAACACTTTGTGACAATGGGGCCAAAATTCTATTCACCCAGCTACCTCATCAAGGTCCTATGATCCTGGGGGGGGGAAGGTAGGGGGAGGAAGGGAAAGGGAGAAAGTGAGGAAAAGAGCAAAAGAGACAGAAATGGACAGAGGCAAAGAGACAGAGAGACTTCTAAAAATCAGACTAGCTTTTAAAAAAAAATTATACCAATTTCAGAACTGTACATTTTGTTTGTAAGAGTTTGTCAGAGAACAGGGGGAAAAGTGATGTACTCAAAGACTCCAAGAGAAAGTAATTGTCAGTAACTCCCAGGTGGCATTTAAGAGCAGGAGGAAGTTAGCCTAAATGATGACATATGCTGAATTGAAGAATGATCATAAGATTACAAGTTTAGGGCTAAAAGAGTCATCAGTTATATTACAGACATAACTCTGAGGAAAGTCAATTTAAGCAATCATTTCAATTCAATTCAGTAAATATTTATAAAGCACTTAACTATGTGTCAGGCAATTATTATGGAGCATAGCAATTCATTATTTAATACAGGAGTACCTAATTTTTGTGTGTGTCATAGGCCCCTGTGGCCATCTGATGAACCCTAAGGACTCCTTCTCAGAATATTTGGTGCCTACATTCATAATGGAAGGAAATGCTATATTTCAATTAAAGTATGTGATTTTTCCCATCCAAGCATGTGTACAGCAGCCTGAAATTTACTAGGAGATGGAGTGGGGAGAAGGCAATGTGTAGAAATCTATGGACACCAGATTTAAAATCTCTGGTTTAATACTATAATTATTCATGATTCATCCTTTGTTTCTACAGAGGACCAATGACATCATGGGGTGACATCTTGACTTGTGAGTGAAATGAATTTAAGTAAAGCAGAGCTTCAGTCTTCAGCCTTTCTCTTCCAGAATTATTGAAGTCTGCTGTCAAGACAAAGTCAGAACAATTAGCTATATTTGAGGGTGCAGTAGATGACCTTAGTGTTTTCAATGTCTGACCAAGCTTTAAGGGTTCAACAGCACCTGCTTCAGCCCCAGTTGTGGCTGTAGGACAAATTGTTCTCATCTATTCATTCCCTCTGGGGAAATCTTCACATGCTTGGGGTATACATCCTCCTAATTTACCCATGAGTTTGTGGCCTGTTATCCTCAACCTGATTTAGTCCATCTACTGAGATGGTTTTACTAGGGTATAGCCTCTGAGTATGCTATAGTTTCTTTTTTCCTTTTTCTTTTTCTTTTTCTTTTTTTTGCTGAGGCAATTGGGGTTAAGTGACTTGCCCAGGGTCACACAGCTAGGATGTGTCTGAGACCAGATTTGAACTCAGGTCCTCCTGACTTCAGGGCTGGTACTCTATTCACTGTGCCATCTAGCTGCCCCTATGCTATAGTTTCTTGAAGCCACAAGTGAGAGTTAGGCATCAGGTAGACATCCCAGACACCCCAATACTAGATGGCATGGTATAGTAGATAGCAATCTTGATACCAGGTCTTTTCTCTGGCATACTGTGTGACCCTGGGCAAATCATTTAACTGCTAAGTGTTCTAAGTGTTCTTTCAAAGTTTACCGATCTTTCAGAGAGTAGCTGCTCAACGAAATTAGAGTGTAAATGTGTTGAATGTACAATGTGGAATGGATTCTTGGTATAAGTATAAAACCATAAATTGCAGAGAAAAAATAAAAGCATTAGTAGTTTTCCTCACCAATGCCTATAAATAATAATAGTAGCTCACATTTGCATGGGCTTTAGGCTACAAAGCACTTACTTCATAACCAAACTGTGAGGTAGGTCATTTCTGGAAATAAGGAGATGATAGTACTGCTTTATTCTTCCACATTTGGATCACATCAAGTGCATTGCTTTGGGTGCCATGGTTTCTGCTGACCTGAGCAGCAGTGGGAGGAACTATGGGTACTTTAATCTGGAGAAAAGAAGATGTGAGAAAGAAATGATAGCTGTCTTCAGGTATCTAAAAGGTTGTCAAGTGGAAGAGGGTTTACATTTGCTTGGTTTGGTTACCCTCACGATAGACCCAGGAGAAAGTTACAAAGAGTCAGCTATAAGCTTGGTGTCAGGAAAATTTTCTAACAATAAAAGCTGTCTAGATATGGAATAGACTATTCCAGTCATCCTGGGAGATCATGGTTTCAAGTCCCCTCACTATGGGGATTGATCTTACGATTACCTCCATTTTATCATTATTCTTTCTAGAGGCAATGAGATAGAGCACTGAGACTAGAATTAAATAGACCTAAATTCGAATCCAGCTTCAAATAGCTACTTAGCTGTGTGTCACTGTGCACATCAATTAATTGCTGTCTGCCTCAGATTCCTCAACTCTAAAATGGAGGTAATAATAACACCCATTATAGTTACAAAGCTCTCACAGTGCCCAACATGTAGTAGATTCTTAAAAAGAGCTTTTTTACTTCTTTCCTTTCTAACACATAGGACGGAGAATTGATCATAATGCTTCAGATATAGTCTGAGAAGTGGACAGTAGAACTACAACCTTCTGATTAGAGAGGTACCTAAAATTAGTATGCACTTAAATTGCTGATATTTTAGCAAGTCAGTTGTAAATTTGGATTTTTTCTCTAATAAGTTTTATCTTATCAGAGTTCCAATATATTGAGGTTCTTTTGATACTGTCAGCTTCATAAGTATGACATAGATGGCTTTATTTAAATAATTGATAAAATATTGAGCAGAATAGAGACAGATGCCTTTGAAAGTCTATTAGAGACCCCTACCCAGAATGATTATGTGTCTTGTTATCTAACCAGCTCCAAATTATCTACTTATTTTCTTCCACCTCTATAAATCCACAAAGATCACCCTAAATGCAGAAACATACTCCCTCTTCATTTCTGCTTTTGAAATCTTTCTCTGCCTGAAAGATCCAATCCAAGAAAAATGACCTCAGGAAGACTTTTCTAGTCAACTTAGCTAGAAGTTATCCCTCTCTCCTCACATTTTTTATAGCATTTTGTCCAGATCTCTCCTTTTCATTTAAGACATCCTTCCTTGCATTTCCTTATTTGTGTGCATTTTTTCCACCCTCCAATACTCCATTAGGGTAGTATCTTTACAAAGGCATGAACTGCATTGTTTTTTATCCATGACTCCCTAGGATCTATCACAGGATCCTGAACAGAATAGGAATTTAAGAAATGGTTTGTTGACTTGAATCGAATTACTCCAATCCCATGGTAGTTCTTAATGGTAATCCCTATTATAGAGAGATTCTTTTTTACAGCCCCATAATTTGAAGTCTAGTGACTATACATTAATTAGAGGAGGTAATCATGGTTACTGATGTCTTAGGAAGGAGTTCCTGATCATTAACTTTGTGGGTCTCTTCAAGTCTGCTCAAGAACATATTAATTGATAGCTATAGATTAATGAAATTTTCAAATTCATACTTCCTGAATCTGAGAAAAGGTAAGACCTTCTGGATGGCATTAAAATCATGTTCATTATCTTAAAGAAATCATCCATTCAGCAAATATTTACAAAATGACCTACTATGTGCTGAGTATTAAGCTTTTCTCTGGGAATGCAAAGAAGGTAAAAGACAAGTCCTTGTCAAGGTTCTTATAGTATAATGGGAGAAACTGCATGCAAGAAACTATGCATAAATAAGTTATATAAAGGATAAATTTGAAATAATAAACAAAGGGGAAGTAGTATCATTAAAGGAGATTGGGAAAGACTTCCTACAGAAGGTGCAATTTTGGCTGGGACTTGAAAGAAACCAGGAGATGGAAATGAGGAATGACCATATTCCAGGCATGGAGGAATAGCCAATGCAAATACCCAAGTGTGCACATACACACACACACATTTATAGATAGATAGATAGATAGATAGATAGATAGATAGATAGATAGATAGATAGCAGGTGATGCCTCCAAAGAATTGAGTCATTTGTCCAAGTAGCCTCAAGCCAGTGAAGAGGCTATGACTGATCATACTCTAATGGGAGAAGTAAAAACTTTGAACACCAGGAAGTGCAAAAATACAGGCTCTCTACACAAGATTTTTAATGAATCGCTTATAGAATTGGATAGAAAGTACTAGACTGGAAGTCAGAATGGTCAGAATTCAATCTTGCCTCAGACATTTATTAGCTATGTGACTCTGAACACATCATTTTAATTCTCTCAGCCTCAGTTTCTACATTTGTAAAATAAAAATAATAACAGAATCTACCTAACAGATAGTATATGATATCTATAAATAATGTGTGTAATATATAATATATAGATGTAGATATAGATATTATTATTGTCATTATTATTGAGCATTCAATATGAAGATTCAACACTTAGCTAGGTGAAAGACTGGAAAGCAAGTAAATTTCAGTTCTCAACGTCAAAGTTACATAAACTTTCTTCCACAGAGCACACTAATCTCCATGGCATAGACCTTTCACTGCTAACCCATCTCTAGCCTGAGCCCAAGAGATTTTTAGAGAAGATAGTGGGATAAGTCTATTACATACAGCTTTGCACAGTCTAATTCCCAATCTGTTTGGGTTCTTAATTACATTTTCCTTAATTGCAGATAGAACCTTTCTACATTGTCTCTATATCTTTTACTGCAGGAAAATAGCATAAGGAGGAGTCACCAATTTTTGGACATTTTAAAAAGAAAAAAGGTTTTTTTTAAAGTGTTACATCTGATGTTCAAGGAGGCATTTCTTTCTCTAGTTTATTTAAATCTGATTTCTGAGATATGGAAACTCTCAACCCATTATAGAAAAATTATTATGAAAAACTAAATTATCTGCTAAATAATAGTAACTAACCTTTTACACAGGATATAAGGCTTATAAAGCACTGTTCAAACATTGTCATTTGAGTCTCATAATAACCTTGTAAAAGAGGTACTACAGATGATATTATGTACATTTTGTAGATGAGGAAACTTAAACTCAAGTTAAATGATTTGTTTTTTGATCACACAATAAGGTTCAGAGGTAGAATTTGAATCTAGGACTTCCTGACTCCAAATTCAGCACTCCGTTCACTATTTCTCTAAAGAGAAAAAAAATAGGATCTCAGAATCCTAGAATTGGTAGAATTCTCAGGGATTTTCTAGTCTAAACCCCATTTGATTTAAGTAATACATACAAGGATTCCTTGTATGTATTGTGCTATTTATTACCTGTGAGCAAGACACCAGAAATCTTAGTCTATAGACTTCAGTTTCCTCACTTATAAAATGAAGAGGTTGGATGAGGTAGAAAGTAAGATATCTTCTAGCTCTCTATGATCCCATGACCCTAAGTGATTAACTAAGCTTTACCTGAGTACCTACAATACTAGGGAACTGTCTATCTTCTGGGAAGTAAATTCAAATAGCTAGATATGGGATAACTATATTGGGTAGCTAAATCAGGAAGTTTTTCCTTCTATTGACTGATCCAAAGTTCACTTCCCTGTAAATTCTCCCTCTCATCTGATTCCTCTTCTTCAGGACAACACTTCAAACAATTGAAAACCTAATCATAGAATATGATTGCCAGTCCTTTCCCCTTCTCTGGATATAATCAAAATTTTCAACATCTATCCTAAGACATGATGCCCACATACTATAAAAAGAAGGAAAAAATGAGTTTGTATATTCCCTGGTAGAAATAACTGCTTCCCTTTTAATTTTTAAGAAAAGTGAAACTATCCAAGCTAGGCTGAATTTATGAAATCAACTCTGCTACTCTAATACACCCAGTTCCGCCAACATCCCTACTGTTTATATGTTTGCTCTGTGTTGTTTAAAGAAGCATTATCACCCCTTTCATGTCTTGTAACCAGCCATTTTTCATGCAAGTCAAACAGTATTTGATCAATTAGAAATGACAGGCTGCTGAAAGCAACCAAGTACCACTCTAATTAATGTTCTTGGATGTTGTCATGAAATACCCTGGAAACAACGAAATCACTGGATCTACATCAGGAGAGATGGAAAACTGGGACTTTACACAAAATCTCCCAGAGCTGTTCTTCCTTCACATTGCACCTAATAGTCACGTCACTAAGCCTTACCAGATATGCCCATTCTGAGCTGATGAGGAGAGTCAAGCTGTTCAATCAGATTAAATCTGTCAAATTTAAGACACAGGCTCATCATGGATTATCTCCTAAGGTGTTGCTCTGTGCAGAATTCAGGACAAAATAACAAGCCTAACAAAAAACAATAGATTCAAACCTCTTTGAATAAGACAGCTGATAAACTGTCCTATATAGGACATATAGAAATATAGAAAGAAAACTGCATGGAAGTCCACACTACTATAACTGCTCTACTCAAATGAAAATCACAGTCCTACTTGATTCTGTATCTCCTTTCATGAATTCGTGTAGCAATGCCAGGGTTCTATTGAATAGTTTTTTATACCAAAAATAATCTTTCTGTCCTTAAGAATTCTGATTAACAGTAGCAGAAACACTGGTGCACTCATCAGATGCAATGACCTCAAATGTTTCCTTCCCATTTTTCTGGACCAGCTGTGTTACTTTCCCTGGTATGCTAAAATCAATGTAATGGGACAGGAAGTACAAAGTGATGATAATTATAGTTCTGAAAAGAAATCCAATGTGACAATCTCTAAGTGCTAAGAGAAGAAAGTAAAATTTATATAAAGAGGATTTCTGAGGAAAAATTAGATGTTCCAATAAAATTTCCTTATAATAACCCTCAAAAATTGCAACAGAAATATTTAGAAAAAAGAGGAAATTATTTATAAATACCTGTCATATGTCCATCACCCAGATGATAAGATACACAGCCAATTTTACCTAAATATCTCAAAGATTACTATTAGCATTAAGTTATAAGAGAAGTGGAAAATATCAAGATAGCTCAGTACAACAATTGACAGCAAAGTATTAGACAATTTCCATTGTGCTATTTTTATTAACTGTATTGTCAGACTTCTAACTTTGTATTATAAAAACATTATTTTTTCTATTATCCTGCTTGACCAAAGCATATATGTGACCAAAATCATAAGTAACTAGGATTTAAATCTGGTTCATCTCTTTTGTTAGAACTTTAACTAATATTGGGTACCTTAAGCTGAATCTTTGAAGGAGCTGACAGCATTGTACTCCTTAGGGAAATGGAAACAATTGATCTTGGCACCAAATTAGTAAGAATAACAAGTTAAAATAAGAAGCTCCATGATGGTGTGCTTCCTTCCTCTAATAACTGAACTTTGTGTGAGTTTCTTCCAAGACCTGCTGTCTCCCCTGGAACTGGCCTCCACCATTCTCTCCACAAGGAAGTATTCTTTCTACACAAAACTTTGAGGGTCTGAAGTCCATCCTTGGGATCTCTCATTGGTCATCATCACTAGCTGAAATTTTCTTTAAATATTGATTCGAGGGCACCTTTTATGCTATATATTCTGGGCACTACTAGTTATAATTCTTTTCTTCAGTTATTTTTGTAATGTTTTGTAAGTGGTATTCTAAACTGCTATTGTCCTTAAGAGTCATCTTTTAAGAGAAATCAAGTATTTTCTTACAAGTTCATTTTTGTATTCTCTATGGTCTCCTTATTGTAGGGATTGTCTTAAATTGGTAAATATAAGAAATAGTAATAATCATAGTCCATATCTTTATTTTTTGTTCTCTTCACATTTGGTTGGGAGATCATATTGTAGCAATATCCTCTTATCTTTGTTGTGTTTTCTAAGATAATATTGGTGTAGGGATTGTTTTAAATTGGTAAATATAAGGAATAATAATAATCATAGTCAATATCTTTATTTTTGTTCTCTTCACTTTTGGTTTGGAGATGGTATTGTAACACCATCCTCTCATTTTTGTTGTCTTTTCTAAGATAATATTGGTTTTTACCTTTGCTTTCATCAATTAGTGACCTAAAGATTGCACATGGATCATTGATTCTGAAATAATTACATTAAGAACCAGGTTTTTTCCCTTCTGTTATGTTATAGTAAATTTATTGCTTTTTGTCATGCTATTTATGGCTCATCGGGTCTAGCACCTTTCAGTGCTTCTTGTTGAAGAAAGTGTTCATGATCTGTAGGTAAGAAGCTTCTAAATAATCCATAAGGTTTTAAATTCTTTAATTTCTCAATCCTTGGCAATCTTTTAATATTTTTGCTACCCTCCCCAACACACACTTGTCCATTAAAGTCACCGAATATTAAGGCACATTTTGACTTTATTTGAAAGATCTTGTCGAATTCTTTATAAAATTCTTTTACTTCTCAATCTTCTGAAATTGTGGTTGACAAACTTTAAATACATTTATATTATCCTCATGGTCATTTATTGTTTATCCTTCTCAAAGCAGTGGTTATATTTGTTAAATATAATATTGGTGGATACTTGAATTAATATAATTTCCTTTGTATAGAAGCTCCACTTAATCTATTAGTTAAATTATTGACTCTTCTGCGTGCCCCAGTTGATAAATGATCAAAACATATGATCTGTGCTCAAAGGGCTGCAAATCCATATCATTTGGCCTAACAACATTACTACTAGGCATAAATACCAAAAGAGATTTGGAAAAAACAGGGGGGGAAGGAAAATGATCTATATGTACAAATAATATTCATAGCAGCTCTCTTCTCAGGACAAAAAAAAAATTAGAAATTGAGGGGATGCCAATCAATTTGAGGATGGCTCAATAAACTATGTGTTTGTGATAGAATATTATTATTCTCTGGGAAATGATGAAGAGGATGCTGTCAGGAAAAAAAAAACTAAAAAGTCCTCCATGGACAAAGTGAAATATACCATATACAAAGTAATTCCAATGTTCTGGGATGACCAGCTGTAAAATGACTTTGTTATTCTCGGTAGTAAAATTACCCACAACTATTCTGAATTTATGATGAAAAATCCTTTGCAAACCCAAAGAAGGAACTGATTGTGTGAATACAGATTAGTGCATTCTCTCTGTCTCTCTGTCTCTGTCTCTCTCTTTCCCTCCCTCTCTCTCCCCCTCCCTCCCTCTTCCCCCCTCTCTCTTTTTCTCTCTCCCCCTCCCTCCCTCCTTCTCTCTCTCTCTCTCTCTCTCTTTCTCTCTTTCTCTCTTTCTTCTCTTCTCTCTTTTTTTCTCTATCTCTCTTTCTCTTTTTCTTTCTTTTTAACTTAATTTTTCTTGAGAGTTTTTATTTTCACTAAGGTGGGAGATCTATGTTTTCTTTCACAACTTGACTTTTATGGAAATGTTTTGCATAATTTCATATTTGGTTTCTTAATTGTAGGTAGGGATAAGGGAGAGAACCTAGAACTCAAACATTTTAAAAACAAATGTAAAAAAATGTTTTGAATATAACTGCAGAAAAAAATATTAAGTTAATTAATTATTTTTTTAAAAAAAATTAAATATTGACTCTTCTAATAGGTTTAGAGGTAGTATGGTATAATGGATAGAACCAGACTTGGAATCAGGAAGGTCTTTCTTCAAATCCTGGTTTTGATACTAACTAATGCAAGTCACTGCTTCTCTGTGCATCAAGCAATTCCTTGAGATTTATCAAAGTGCGGGGCAGCTAGGTAGCACAGTGGATAGAGCACCAGCCCTGAAGTCAGGAGGACCTAAATTCAAATCTGGCCTCAGACACTTAACATTTCCTAGCTGTGTGGCCCTGGGCAAGTCATTTAACTCCAATTGCCTCAGCAAAAAAAAAAAAAAGAAAAAAATGAGATTTATGAAAGTGGTATATGAGAGTTTCTACACTAAGAGTTCTCACTCTTATGACATCATGCATCCTCAAATATTTGTATACCTCTAGGTCTGACATCATGCATTTTCAAATATTTGTATACTTCTAGGCCTGGAGAAAATAAAAAAGAGATGAACAAAAGACAAAAAAATATTTTTTTAAATAATGAACTATCTATAAAGTAGAAATTCTAAAAACTTGAAAAAAGAAAAGGAAAGGTAGGCAAAAAAGATGGAGTGGTAAAGAATGGAGATGGCAGTCCCAAAGCAAAACTTCCATCTCTGGCAAAAAGGGTGGGGGCAAGGAAAGGTTAGGGTGAAGGTTTTTGTATGGCTTGGTCTCTAGTCCATTTATGATTCTGTTAATTATCCTTTAGACATATTGAGTCTCTCAATGTCTTTTCTAAAATGTGTTCCCTAGAATTAAACGCAATACTCCAGATGTAGTCCATGCAAGGACTGATTGAAGAAATAGAGAGTATTTAGGTTGTAGGAAAGAAGACAAATGAATTATGAGATTTGTTCAAAAGTATATGAAGGGACTGAATGTGGAAGTAAGATTATACCTGTTCTGTTTGGCATTGAACATTTTCCTCTCTACCTATTCAACCAAATCTTCATTCAGATCTTGGACTACAAAAATGGCCTCCTAATTGGTCTTCCTGCCTCAAGTCCTTCTTTGCAATCAGTCTTCCCACATGGCTGCCAAAGTACAGATGAGACCATGTTACTCCCCTACTCAATAAACTGCAGTAGCCACATAGAAACTCCTCTATTTGGCATTTAAAGTTCTTCACAACTTAGTTCCAGCTTACTTCATAAGTGTTACTGCATGTTTTTATACATAAAATTGGACATAATAAATATATACCAAATTGAATTGATATTCAATCTAAAGGGAGCCATAGGGGACCCAGTTGGCAGTCGTAATTGCCAAGTGTGACCTTTCTCTGCTCAAAGTTTGACCAGCTGCACACCTAGGAGGAGAATCAATGAATATCAGTGGAAGAGGTGATGAATACAGCTTGAGAAGGAAAGAATGGAGCTCATTTTGTCTGAATTGACTGAAGGGCTCTCAGCAGTGTTTTGAAGTGTCTCTGACCTTGTTAAATCACTATCTGAACTGTGCTTTTTATCTAAATGTTTATCTAAATCTAAATCTAAAAAGTACAAAGACTGCTCATATATTCTCAGGTGGCTTTTCTGCTCAGTCCTGGTGATGGGGTGAGCCCCTGGTGTCTCCCTCATAAACTTCTGTGAACACTCACAATAGAGGCTCCCATCAAGCTTGTTTATGCATCTGATTATAGGTAGTTTCCTCCCATGAGGGAAAGGTTTTGTATTTCAAAAGATGTTTTCTATGGGAGGCATCAGTGAAAAGTAATGGCTGAGCTGCTTCTCTGGAAAGAAATTCTTGTGTTACAGAATCACCACATTTTCAAGACAGAAATGACCTTAGAGATCGATCATAGACTCAAAATCAGAAAGAAAGCCAGAGATCAACTTGTATTTGACCAAGTATTCTGCTTTATATCATACCCAACTGGTCATTTACTCTTTGCTTAAATCTGTGAGGGGTCAATAATTTCTATTTCTGAATAGCTCTGATTATTAGAATGTGTTTTCTTTTTTGTGAATTTTTTATTAAAGCTTTTTATTTGCAAAACAAATGCATAGATAATTTTTCAACATTGACCCTTGCAAAGCTTTCTGTTACAAATTTTTCTCTCCACTCCCCACCTCCTTCCCTAGATGGCAGAAAGTCTAATACATGTTAATTATGTTAAAATATTTGACAAATCAAATATGTGTATATATATTTATAGAGTTATCTTGCTGTACAGAAAAAAAAACCTGAGAAGGAAAACATAATGCAAGCAAACATCAATAGAGAGTGTGAAAATGCTATGTTGCAGTCCAGATTCAGATCCCACAGGCCTCTCTCTGGGTGTATATGGCTTTCTTCGTCATTGAACAACTGGAACTGGTTTGAAACATCTCATTGTTGAAGAGAACCATGTCCTTCAGAATTGATCATCATATAATCTTGTTGTTGCCGTGTATAATGATCTCTTGGTTCACTTTCACTTAGCATCAATTCATACAAGTTTCTCCAGGCCTCTCTGAAATTGTCCTGCTGGTCGTTTCTTACTGAACAATAATATAGAATGTATTTTCTTCTAGTAAATCTAAATCTATCCTTTTATTTTCTACCCTTTACTCCTACTTTTGTCCTCGGAGGACCAAAAAAAATCTAATAACTCACACAAATATTGCATCTTAAGGTTCACAAGATGTTTTATATATCTCATTTGATCTCAACAACCTTAGGAAATAGATGCTATTATATTATCTCCGTTTCAGTGGTGAGAAAATGGAGGGCATTGAGGATCACAATGCTAAAATAAGCTTCTAAGGCAGCATTTGAACTCAGGCCTTCCTATATTACATTCAAAACTAACCACATTGTGCCACCTAGGTAACTGATGTGACTTCTCTAGGACAGTACTTCAAATTCTTGAATACAGTTTTTTTAAATTTTTCAATAATATTTTATTTTTCCAAATACATGTAAAGTTAGTTTTCAACATTCATTTTTATAAAACTTTGTGTTCCAAATTTTTCTGCCTCCTTCTCTTATTTCCTCCCTCCCCAAGATAGCAAGTAATCTGATGTAGGTTATATATGTGCAGTCCTTTTAAATATATTTCCATATTTGTCATGTTGTACAAGAAAAATCTAGATACAGTTGTTAAGAATCCCTAAGTCATCTTTTCTCCATGCTAAAAATTCCTTCTTCCTTCAACTGATCCTCACATGAATGATCTTGTGATCCTTCACCATCCTGACCATCCCCATCCAGATACTTTCCAGTTATATTAATACCCTTTGATAAGCCTCTAGATATAGCATCTAAAAATCCAGATGGGATTTGATCTGAGCATAGAATATGACAGACTTTCAAAACTCCTTCCATCATATAGGTAGCTAGGTCTTTCAGTGAAGGGGAACTGGGTCTCGGGTCAGGGAGATTTGTATTCAATCTGAACCCAATTTGCCTCAATTTTCTCATCTGTTAAATGAGTTAAGAACTGGCAAACCACTCCAGTATCTTTGGCAAGAAAACCCCAAATGGGGTCATGAAGATTCAGACATGACTGATATATATGGACATCATATATCCTTCATACTAGATAATATTTGTTTGTTTATATTTGTTTTGCCTGCTTTAAATTTAAGTACCTCTTTCAAACTTTAGGACTTGCATGCAGAAGAAAAGCCACTAGTGTCTGTTATCCCACAGAGCAATCCCCAGAAATAGGCTCTTAGTTCAGGTGTGTAACCTCATGATTCCATTTGGCTCATTTAGACCATCAGACAAGATTGAAACTGCTTTACACCAACATTTCGTTCATCTGCTTAGTGCAACACAAAGTTTTTCTCTGGTTGTTTATGTTATAGGGACTGGGGAATAAAATTATAAATGGGATCAGGGAGGTAGGGAAAAGGGAAGATCTTTTTTTTTTCTTTTTTTCCAATTAACTTTATTTCTTTCAAGTCTCAGCAAACTCTTAGCACAGAGCAGCCAGGTTGATCTGATTATGGAAAGTATTAATCTCCTCATCAAAGGAGAGCTAGCTGAAGATTACGAAGAGGCTGGCACGTTCCTCCAAAGGGCTTCTGCAGCCTGGGCCCTCCTGGCTTATTCCCAGGGCACAACTGATGAGAGCAACTATATCTATTTCCTAAGAGGCAGAGCAGCTTCAGAATAATAGGATGGGACAGGTTTTCCACATTTTCATTGAACCTCTTTGAAAAATTAAATACTTCGTGTTTTTCCAATGGGCTCAGAAATTATATAAATGTCTTATAAAGATGTTAAGTTTGGGGACTCATCCAGCACAAGAGGACCAAGCAACAAGAGATGATTATTTTGGCCACTATATTTTATGTAACTAAGTATATAACTGTAAGCATATAACTAAGGTGTAAAGGGTATGTGATTGGCATCAGGGGGAATAGTAGCTATACTATTGAAGTCAGAGAACCTTGGAGCATAAAAAAGGCAACAGTAAAACTATGTACATCATCACAAATATGGCAAACCCAAATGGCAGAACAACCAAATGCTTATAGCATCATCCAAGGATAACCTAAATATACTCAATTTGGATTCTTTAAAAGGTAATCCAGAGGCAGGTTTCTTGCCCGTGCCTGGAAAGCACTCTCTCTTTACTTCTACCTCATAGAGAAATATATTTAAAAGACCTGATCCCCTCACTGCTAGTGCCCTTTCCCTTGTATTTAACTACTTTATGAATGCTTGTGTTTATTTATTATATACATTATAATATACATTACATATAATGTATATATATGTGCATATACATATATACACACATACACACACACTTTTCTTCCCCATTAGAATGCATTACAAATAATTACAATTACATTACAAATAAGGATTATTTCTTTCTTTGTATTTGTTTTTCCAGAACTTAACATCTCACCTGGCACGTAGTAGACAGTAAATAAATACCCAAATGCAGACCTTAAGATTGCAATGATGATGATGATGATGATAGCTAATATTTTCTAGTACTTGAAGATTTGCAAAGTGCTAATACCAATATTATCATTTGATCCTCATAACAATCCTAGCAGATAGAAACTATTATTCTTCACTTTTTACAGATAAATAAATTGAGTCTATGAGCAGTTAAAAAACTTGCAAGAGAAAGGTAAGGAGTGGTTGTTTAGATTAGAGATTCATCTTCATAGAGATGAAAATTTAATCCATGAGAGCTGGTGAGCAAAGGGAAAAAAAGAATCCATAATGGAACCCCAATATTCACTCATAGTGGGATATAGATAATAGTCCAACAAAGGAGGCTAAGAAAGAAAGGCTAGTCAGACAGTAGGGAGAAAACTAGAAAGACTTACATTGAAGTGGAAGGTACATTGTGATTTGGAATATAAACTTCAAATCTGAACAATAAAATCATCATTTCTTAGAAGGAAGTACTCCCTAACTTTTTTTTTTATTTCTCCCTATTCACCTGAATCCTGCATGGTAATGATGGTACATGGCAAGGGAAAGACAACTATGAAGGTTATTACAAATAGATCCCATGATGTCAAAGGAAAAGCAGCTAGAAAAAAAAAGGCTCTTTAATAAACATTCTCTATTTATTACAATCTGCTTGACGTCACTGATTATTTATGGTTCCCCACATTAAAATATACAGCTGCCCTACATCATGAACCAGGATGAAAGGATATGTGGACTTTCCTGAGTATTTTAATATCCTTATATTGACAGTAGATAGAGAGGCTGAACCAAGACTGAAGACAGGAAATGATTTTAGTGATTTCATTACTGTAATAGACAAAAGCATTTCATCTGTCAGGTATAGCAGATGGTCTGGTAAAACTACACCTTCTAAACAGCCTGTAGATCAAAATGCTGCCATGCAAGCACAATATTGATTCAAGCTCAATGTGGAATCAACTGAAGAGTTAGTAGGATAAGTGCTGTAGTCATAGCAGCAAAACAGAGGACACTGGCTTTCTAAAATACAGAACTCTTAGGAAAGATATTCAGAATCATGAATAAAATCTCAATGCCTTATGGGAGCTTGAGAGCCTTTCACCAAATGAAGGTTCCTTTGAATCCTCATATCTCATTAGGTTTTGATCACATTAGTTTGGTTTGCAACACTAATGAAGCACTAGCAAGATAATTGTATAAATATGTATACATATATTGGATTTATCATATATTTTAACATATTTAATATGTATTGAACTACCTACCATCCAGGGGAGGTAATGGGAGGAAGGAGGGGAAAATTTGGAAGTGAAAGTTTTGCAAGGGTCAAAGTCGAAAAGTTACCCATGCATATGTTTTACAAATAAAAAGTTTTAATAAAAAAGGCAAAAAAAAACACTAATGAAGCACTAATACCTGATAATCCTTCTATGTCTGTTTAGGAGGTTCTGAAAATCATTCGGTCACTTTTTTCCCTGTTACCCATCATGGAACAACTCCTTTGAAGAAATCCCCAAATATTCTTTATTATATGTAATGAGTTTCAGGGAGATGGAAGATGAGGAATATAAAGGAAATTTTAGGGAATATAAAAATATTAAGATATCAATAAAAAAATCATTAAAAAAGAGGTTCCCAAAGAGCAATCCCAAGACATACAATAATTATTTCATATCCTATATCAGTAAAAATAGATAGTAGAATAGTTGAAACACCCCAAGGACAAGACAACATATTGTTGGTCTCTATAATCAGCCAAGCTATAATATGAACTATGTAATGTGGGAAAATTAGTTGAGTCTTTGCCTTAGGATCCCTATTTGCAAACAGGAGTTATTAGCATGGTATAATAGAGTCCTGGATTATAATCAAAAGTCAGAGATGAAATTCCAGTTCTATAACTTATAGATTGTATAGAAGTGGAAGGTAGGAGATCAATAAGTACTTAAGCCCATATTCCTTTAGAACAATTAATTCAGAAACTTTATACTCCATCCCTTTCACAAATGCTACATTACCAAGGAATCAGTTTGGTTCAGTAGAACATATGAATATAAAAGGTTAGTTTGTACTTTTGGTAATAACAGCAAAATCTCTTGACTTAGAGTGTGGTGAGGATGATCTTTGCATCCTCTAGTCCCAAGGGGATGAACTGATACATTGCTTTCTCATTAAGAAACAGTCACTTTATTTTGTTGAGATGTCTCAGCAGCTCCTAGTTGATTTCCAATTACCCATTGGAAGTGCTCCCTAAAATGACAGTTTCACTGGAGTTAGACTCACCCTAAAGGGACTAAATAGTCATGAGTGAGTTCCCAGATCAGGATTTTGTAAGATGCTTGGATAGCAAAGATCTGAATTAAACGAAAATTGTCTTTCCCTCCTGAAAGATGGGATAGTTTCCTGTTTTATTTTTTAAGTGTTTGTTAATGAATGTTTGCTAGGTAGCTAGGTGGTGTAGTGGATAGCGCACGGGGCCTGGAATCAGGAAGACATTGTCATAAGTTCAAATCCGGCTTCAGATATTCACCAGCAGTTTGATCCTGGGTAAATCACTTTACCTTCAATTTCTTCTTCTTTAAAATGAGCTCTAGAAAAAGCAACTCATTTCAGTATCTTTACTCCAATGGGTCCATGGAGAGCCATAACTGAAAACAACTAAATGGCAAAAATAAATGCTTACAAATCTTTTTTAAGATTTTTTATGATAGATGAGATAATTGTTCTATACTTGTATACTGAGTATCTTTTCTAGCCAAGAACCTGTTAATCCCATTTGGAGATTAGACAAGAGTCATACTTTGTTTTAGAGATTTTGAAATTCTAGGGTGGGACCATCATGAGCCAGAGAAAGGGAAGAATCTGGCAGCTCCCAGGATTGAAGCTGGAGTTTAGAACAGAAGATTCCTGTTGATAGGATCATCTGTTTTCAGAGAAGCTAGATTCTTCCTGGGGTTAGCCTGGCTCACAGAGAGGAGATCTGGTTTCTCCAGAATTCTCTTTCATTATACTCTCACTTCAGAGTCAAATTCTGAGGAAAATAGCTAAAACAAACCCTTAGACATGCTCTATGCTATTCTCCCCAAAGACTATTAATAGTATTCCTTCTGGAAAATGTATTCAATATATAAAGATCAGCTCTGTTCTAAGGCTAGAATGCCCTTTGTTTCAGGATTACTGTTCTATGACCTGTACTCAAGGAGGGAAAAACACAAAACAGAAGAGGTAGCCAAGAATCTGAGTTCCAATCTCAGGCTCACTTAGGCAAGTATGTTTTTTATTGCCATGTGCAAATAGCTATTGATGCAGAAGATGGAAGAGGATCCCTTTTCCCCAGTTGGAGGTCCAAATTGGTTCAAAAGAGGGATGGAGAAGGCATTACTTTAGCACTTATAGCTTCCTGAGAAAGGAGGTCCCTTACAAAAGCCCATCTCCCATGACTCTCAATGATAAAAATTATTCTGTTATAGCCTGTCACAGGGACATGTGTCTTTGTTCTTACTGAGCACTATGAGGCGCTGAGCAACAGTGAGAGGAAGGAAGTAAAGGAAGAAGGGAGAGATGTAAAACATGTTACTCACTATAGACTAGGTCAGAAGGCTTACAATTCATCCCAGTCTCTCTCAAGTATAGTCTAGAATTTGCTAATCTAATCTTTACCCCATCCCACAGGGAGGAAGGAAAGAAAGAAGCTACACATGTCACTTTGGTACCTTTTTTACATAAGTAGGAAGGAGAAAAAGTAATCAAAGGCTAATAATACACACACACACACAGCTGCTTCTTGCTTCTTAAATGCCTATAAAAGGGAAGAAAATCACATTGGTGCTTTGAACTAACAGTAACACACGTGAAGTCATGAGGTTTTCAATACTAGCAAAAAGCATCAAACTATGGTGTTAAAACATTACACAATATCACCTGCTCTTTTTTGGACAGCAATTTCTGGTGTTCCATGTGCTAAAAACACAAAGGGCAAAAAATTTCTTAATAAGTCAACTAAATTAAAAGAGTTGTTAATTTTTACAAAGCCGATTATGCATGAATAATCTGCTGTAGCAAATATTTGTATTGCTTTCAATCTCATTTACATGCTCCACAAATACTGTAGTTTGATTCTATTTAACAAGATATTTATAAAGCACTTAGCACAGTGCCTGGCACATAGTAGGCACTTAATGAAGGCTTGCTGCCTCCCTCTACTTAGACAATGATAAACAGAAATCATCATTTGTCGTGAAATACAATGCTATCAATGGTAGTTTCTGAATTTGAGCTATCACCATCAAGAACAATGAAAGCAGATTAATTCAAGTGATATGATTCTCTCTGTATTACCTCTACAGCTCTTTTTAATAACATTTCCTGGAACTACTGGCTAGGGAGAGAGACCAGGAAGTGTAGAAGGAAGGAAGGAAGGAAGGAAGGAAGGAAGGAAGGAAGGAAGGAAGGAAGGAAGGAAGGAAGGAAGGAGGGAAGGAAGGGAAGGAGGGGGAAAAAGAGAGGAAGGGAGAAAGGAACAAACAAATGAACGAATGGAGGGAGGGAAAGAAAAAAAGGAGGGAGGGAGGGAGGGAGAGAGGGAGGAAGGAGACTAAATTTACACTATATCCCAGGTCAATTATTTTGGAATTGAAAGGAGTTTTAGAGAGACTGTCTAATCCAACCCCTTTATTTTACTAGCTAGCAAAACTGAGGCCTAATGTAAGAAAATTACTTGTTTATGGTCCCATAACTATTTAGTGGTAGAATAAGGATGTTAAACCCTGTTCTTCTGATTCTTGATCTAATTCTCTACTTTCTCATGCCAAATTTTGAAGGGATAAAGAGTATTAGTTAAAATAAGTGATATCATCAATAGCATTAGCATCCTAATATTTCATCCTACTAATTCTGATATTCATTCTTTCATGCTGGGACAAAAATAGAAAATGTCTTGGGTAAGAGCAGTCATATCCCAGAGATTTTCTGAACTTGGCAAAAAGACAGTCTCTGGATGACTTTTGGCATGTGTGGCAATTGACAATAATTACACACATTGGGAGCTGTGCCCGAATATTACCTTTAGGCCTTTCACCTTCAGAAAGGTGCTAAAGTTATGCATGTGGAATACAACTCAAAATTAGGGCACCCCAAGGAAGGTTTTGTCAACAATTAAACAGTCAAAGTGTGAAAGGGCAAGGATTCCATGGGGGTAGCAGGAGGGATAAGTCAAAACATGTTTAAAAAATTACTTAGCTTACAAATAAAAAGCTTTAATTAAAAAAATTTAAAAAATTACTTAGCTGCAGCAGATTCATGAAGTTTATTTTATCAAAAATAATTTAAAATTGGAAGCCATTCAATCCTGAGAACCCATCAATTCTAACCAATACCCACTGGAAAAATCACTGAAGTCTATTTAAACTTGCCTTGTAGTGGCTGATTTCTAAGATATCAAAAGCTACGTTTTGTGATTTTTAAATCTGTCTGAAAGGTATGTTAATAAAGTAAGGCAAAATTTCTGATTTTCTCATTCAGATTGTATAATTATTAAGAATTTAAGTCCATTCTATCCCTGCTGAAACCTTGAAGAACTGTCAAGAGCAGGAATTGTTTTGGATTCTCTTTGTAGTCATAGTACCTAGCACACTGCCTTGTACATTTGGGGAACAGGGAGCAGAGGGGACTGGATCTATGATTTTGTCAGTATGAATGTAATTCCAGTGTGGAAGTTCCCTCCAGAGTACCAATGGGCATTTTGTCTGTAACTTAGCTCAAGAGTTTTGTTGGAGCACTTACACCCAAGTCGTAGAATCATAGATTTAAAGATGAAAAACATTTCTAAGGACAAAACCCTCTTATTTTGTAATTTGGGAAACTGAGGTCTTGACATGTCAGATGTTATATAGGCAGAATTTTGTGAGGATATGGGCATAATGGAAAGAATATTATACTTGGAGGCTAAAAGATCCAGCTTCAAATGCCATTTTTGCTGCTTACCACCTGGGTGACCTTGACTAAAATTCTGAATCTCACTTGCCTCCCTTCTGGCTTTAAATATAAGCTTCTAACTCTAACTTGTACTGGCTACTTCCTAATGTCTTGGAGGCCTGTTTTCTTTAACTCCATCTCAGGTAGATTGAAAGGGAAGGCAGAAATTCCTTGATGTCTGAGATGTCAAGAGCTACTGTAGGTTTAAATGGATTTATGCCAATGGACTTTTTACTCTGTTAACTAGAACTGACGGTTTTCTCAAGTCTGAATGGCCCCAAATTTTGATTTTCAAAAATTTCTGCTGTAGCTTAGTGAAGACTTTTCAAAAAAGGGTTTTGGGTCCCAGCTCTTCTGCTATCCCACAGAATTCTTCTTGCATTTTCATACACTGGCAATCTAGGTGTTGACAAAACCTTCTCTTGGGTGTGCTGCATTTGAGGGTCATTACATACACATGACTTTAGTATGTTAGTGAAACAGAAAAAGCTTAAAGGTAATTAAGGCACATCTTCCAATATGTGCTATTATTGTCAATTGGAAGACATGCCTATTAAAGTCTGCCTCGCTACCAAGTTCATAAAATCTTTGGGGTGTCAAATGCTATCTCCCATGGTACTTTCTGCAAGTATGTAAGGATAAATGTGTCCATAAGCATAGAGAGAAGACCCAGATTATTATTCCAAGACTCCCATGTTACAGATTTAGTCAATGCTTGTTGGATTAGATTACACAATATTTCTTTTTTTTAAGCTTTTTATTTGCAAAGCATATGCATGGGTAATTTTTCATCATTGACCCTTGCAAAGATTTCTGTTACAAATTTTCCCCTCCTTCCCCCATCCCCTCCCCTAGATGGCAGGAAGTCTAATACATGTTAATTATGTTAAAATACTTGACAAATTAAATATGTGTATGCATATTTATACAATTATTTTGCTATACAAGAAAAATCTGATCTACAAGAAAAAAAAAATCTGAGAAGGGAAACAATGCAAGCAAACATCAACAGAAAGCGTGAAAATGCTATGTGGTGTTCTCACTCATATCCCACAGGCCTCTCCCTGGGTGTATATGGCTTTCTTCATCATTGAACAACTGGAACTGGTTTGAAACATCTCATTGTTGAAGAGAACCATGTCCTTCAGAATTGTTCATCATATAGTCTTGTTGTTGCCGGATTACACAATATTTCTAGATTATAAAAAGCAAGAGAAGCAAGCAAATGGAGATCCTTAACTTTACAACCCCAGGGTTTTGAAGACTTGAGTTCAAATTCATATACTTAACACTTATAGTATGACCCTGGGGAGGTAAATTAACCCCAATTCCCTTGTCATCAAAAATAGAACAACAAATAAAATGAAGGTTTCTAGATAGAAATTTAAAAGCAAATTTGTATTACTATCTTTGGTTTTTATATCTCTTACATTTTCCAATATGTACCTTTCACTTCGGTCTCCAAGAAAGCAATGCCTTATAACAAATAATTTATGTCAAAAAAAAAAGTCCAATAGAGGTATGTCTTTGTATCCTTTCTTTTAGAATATCATCTTACTTTTGTCAATTTCAATTGGCTTACTGTTCTTTACATTTCTATTCTCATTCTGTAAGTTATTTTCCTGGTTGTTGAGATTTGCTTAGATTTTGTTTTCCTTCTCAGGTTTTTTTCCTTGTAGATTAGATTTTTCTTGTACAGCAAAATAACTGTATAAATATGCATATATACATATTTAATTTGTCATATTTTAACATAGTTAGGATTAGACTACCTGCCATCTAGGGAAGAGGGTGGGGGGAAGGAAAGAAAAATTTGGAACACAAGGTTTTGCAAGGGTCAATGTTGAAAAATTATCCAAATAAAAAGCTTTAATTAAAAAAAAGTTAAGGATATGAATAGACAACTTTCAGAGGATGAAATTAAAACTATTTGTAGTCATATGAAAAGTTGCTCCAAATCACTATTGATCAGAGAAATGCAAATCAAGACAGCCCCGAGGTACCACTACACACCTGTCAGATTGGCTAAAATGACAGGAAAAGTTAATGAATGGTGGAGGGGATTTGGGAGGGCTGGGACACTGATGCATTGTTGGTGGAGCTGTGAACGGATCCAGCCATTCTGGAGAGCAATTTGGAGCTATGCTCAAAAAGCTATCAAACTGTGCATACCCTTTGACCCAGCAGCATTTCCATTGGGCCTATATCCCAAAGAAATCATAAAGGAAGGAAAGGGCCCCACATGTGCAAGAATGTTTGTGGCAGCCCTTTTTGTAGTGGCAAGAAACTGGAAACTGAATGGATGCCCATCAATTGGAGAGTGGCTGAATAAATTATGGTATATGAATATTATGGAATATTATTGTTCTGTAAGAAACGACCAGCAGGACGATTTCAGAGAGACCTGGAGAGACTTACATGAACTGATGCTGAGTGAAATGAGCAGAACCAGGAGATCATTATACACGGCAACAACAATACTATGTGACGATCGATTCTGATGGACATGGCTCTCTTCAACAATGACATGTTTCAAACCACCTCCAATTGTTCAGTGAAGAAAGCCATATACACCCAGAGAGAGGGATGTGAAATGTGGACCACAACATATCATTCTCATATTTTTGATTGATGTTTGCTTACATTGTGTTTCCTTTATCTGATATGTCTTCTGTGTAGATACGATTTTTCTTGCACAACGATGATAAGTTTGGAAATATGTATACATATATTCAATTTGCCAAATATTTTAACATAATTAACACATAGTGGATATCCTGCCATCTAGGGGAGGGGTGGGGAGTTGGGGGGGAAAATCTGTAACAGAAAGCTATGTAAGGGTTAATGTTGAAGAATTACCCATACATATGTTTTGCAAATAAAATAAAATTTTAAAAAAAAAAGAAAAGAAAAGGATCTACATGTACAAAAATATAACAGCTCTTTTCTGGTAGCAAAGAATTGGAAATTGAGTGGATGCCCATCAAATGGGGCGAACAAATTGTAGTATATAATTATGATGGAGTATCACTATGCTACAAGAAATGATGAGAAGGATATTCTCAGAAAAACCTGGACTTATATGAGCCGATACAAAGTGAAATGTACTGTGTACCATGAACAAAGATGGTCAGCTGTGAATGACTTATTCTCAGCAATGCCAGTGATCCAAGTCAACTCTGAAGGACTTATGATGAAAAATGCTATTCATCCCCAAAGAAAGAGTTGATAGTGTCTGAATACAAATTGAAGCATGCTTTTTAAATTTTATTTTTCTTGAGTTATTTTCTTTTGCAAGAAGGGTGAATAGAGATATTTGACTTTTTCTGCTTGACTCCAAATAAAAGAACAAGGGATAGCAAAAAAAAAAAAAAAAAAAAGTTATTTTCCTGGTAATACTTGCTTCACTTTTCACTAACTCATCTAAATCTTCTTAAATCACAGCATTTTCATTAAGATGTCACATTTCTACTGAAGCCTTCTGATGCCCCCACCAGGACCCTGGGGATGACTCAGAGCTATCAGAGGCGATATTATCTGTACTTTAGCTCTGACAACCTATCCCAAGAGGCAAAGTCTCTAAATAGGAGTCTAATGGTGACCCATTGTCCAAGAGCTAGCTTTATCAAATTTGGAGAATTGGCTACTGCAGGGATTTTTTTATCATAGTTAAGTTTTGAAGGCCATTTACTACTGCAGAGGAGTGACCTTCAAGCAAATCAAATCTGTTCTTTGAACTAATTGAAAGTAAAAGAACAACTAATTCCAATTTTGAGGATTCCTCTCCTCCCTAGGCCATGAAAAGTTCATAAGTCCCTTCTGTTACACAGAAGTAATCACAAATGAATACACAGCCAGAGCTCAGCAGGTCAATCTGATGGTCAGATTTGCCTCAAACTCTAGGACTTGATTTTTTTTTATTGAAGCTTTTTATTTTCAAAATATATGCAAGGATAATTTTTCAAGATTGACCTTTGCAAATGGTCCAATTTTCCCTCCTCTCTCCCCAACCCTTCCTCTAGATGGCAAGTAATCCAATATATGTTAAACATGGTAAAAAAAATTATGTAAATCAAATAGAGGCATACATATTTATACAATTATATTGCTGCACACACACACAAAAAAATCTAATCAAAAAGAAAAGTAAAAAAGAAAATTCAAACCAACAACAACAAAAGAAGTGAAAATATGTCGTGATCCACACTCAGTTCCCACAGTCTTCTCTCCGGGTACAGATGGCTCTCATCTCATCATCCAAATCATTGGAACTGTCCTGAAGAGCCACGTAGGACTTGAATTTTTGTGGTGGTGGTGGCAAAACTTTTTAAAAATTTGACTCTAAAAACTTGATTACCAGGACTCAGTGGCCTTCTCACCTTGGAACATCCCTTAGTTGCTAAAGCCTTTTTATCTTGGAATGTCCCTCCATCAAGTTGGCCCCCTTCTCTCTAATAAGTTTCCCTGATTATATTTGATTCCCTAGACTTCATCACCATGCCTAAGCTCGGGTACCTCTATTTCATCCCTTTTCTGTGCTGCACCTCTCCTCAACTCCCAACATATACACCCTTTCAGCTCCCTTTTATATGTTGTTTTACCATTTGAAAGTAAACTTCTTGAGGACAGGGTCAAAACATAAATGACACAAATTTCAAAAGGCAGATGAAATCAAAGTTTGAAGTTTTGAAGTCAAAACCACCTGAAAATTCCACAAGGAATCTAAAATGGAAGACCACATTCTATTTGTATATTACCCTTCACAAACTCCAGCATCCCTCTCCTTTGCAAATGTTCTAGGGACTTTTTTTTCTCATTTAGAATTATGAAAATTGGTACTAATGCATTGCTGGTAGTTGTTAACTGATACAACCTATCCGGAGAGAAATTTGGAACTCAAAGAGCTATAAAACTGCATACCCTTTGATCCAACACTACCAAGTCTGTATCTCAAAAAAGTCACAAAAAAGGGGGGAAAGACCCACATATATAAAAATATTTACAGCAACTATTTTTGTGAAAGCAAAGAAATGGAAATAGAGAGAATGGCCATCAATTGGAGAATACATGAACAAGTTGTGGTATATGAACATAATGAAATATTATTGTTATAAGAAATGATAAGCAGGTAGACTGATGATGAATTGATGTTGAATGAAGCAAACAGAACCAAGAGAACATTGTACACAATAACAAGATTGTGTAATGATCATCTATGACAGACTTAGCTCTTTTCAGCAATACAGTGATCCAAAACAATTCCAAGACTTGTGATGGAAAATGCCATCCATATCCAGAGAAAGAACTATGGCACTTGAATGCAGATCAAAGCATACTATTTTCACTTTGTTTTGTTTTTTCTTTCTTGTGGTTTTTCCCTTTTGTTCTGATTTTTCTTTCATAACATGACTAATACAGAAATATGCTTAATATGATTATACATGTATGAGCTATAGATTGCTTGCTATCTTGAGGCAGAGGGAGAGAAGGAAAGGAAGAACAATTTGGAACTCAAAACTCACAAAAATGAATGTTGAAAACTATCTTTACATGTAATTGAAAAAAATACCACTAAATGCAAAAAAAGCATTAAGAAAAGCAAAATATAAATAACTCATTTTATTTTAATTGGTAGCTTTGTGGAAAAGTTCTCAACTACATCAAAATATAACAATCTATATAGAGCAACTTTGAACACTGAAAAACATGGTATACAAAGCAGTTAGTCAAACTCCAAAGCAAAGAATTCCATTGCTCCCATACACCTTTGGGATCAAACCATCAGGAGCATCCTCTTCCCCCAGGGCTCATAGCATTTATATTAAAAGTTCTTTACCCCCACTCAAAACTTGTACTCATGATAGAATTTGAAATATATTTATGGTAAGATCTGATAAGCATTACCCTTCCAAGGAATGTTTTAATAGTTCACAGGTAAAAAGATTAATGTCTAACAGGAAAATTTCCAGCACCAGCCTGAAATGTACAATCTGTATTTGTATTTAACTGGAAGGCACAGCTTATTTTCTCTGATCATGTGGAGTTATTTTAGTCATTTGCTCTAGCTATACTAAGGTCAGTACCAAAGCTCTGAACAAAAGTACAAAAGAAATCTACCAGCTTTGGCTTCTATTGCTAACATGGGTAAATTTCTAGACAAAGGTCCTTGTGAAAAGTAGAGAAATCAAAAAAGGATGCAAAAGCATGTATAAAATCTCATTTCAGCACTAGAGAAACTAACTGTATATTTGCACATGGCTAACAAGCACTTTGTAAATTTCTGGATGGGAAAGCTCTGCCACGAAAGGCAAAATATGATCTAAATTAGTACTTGTGGGCTAAAATATCGTGGCATGAATAGAGAAAAGATTACCAGAGTCTATTGGGTGTGACTTTGGAGTCTCTAATGAACAAAAATCAAATGTGTCTATTGGTCCTCCATTTAAATTTGTGGAAACAATAAAAGCCAAAGAGGGAAGAATTCTGACATCCCAATTCAGTGTAACTGGTCACAGTGGCAAATAATATTGGGACCGTTGCCAAAATCTGACAAACAAAAAGAGTCTTGAGCTACATTATGACTCAATCAGGGGAGATTAGAGGAATCAAGCTGTCACTCAAAACAACTCAGTGAACTTAAAGTAATTATTTTATGAACTTGCAGTGGAATTCAATTGCAAAGGAGGATTTCCATGCCATGTCCAATATTATTGAATATTGATCCTAAGGGGTTTTACCTACTCTTCTCAGGTATTTCAAGACTCTGATGATTGGCATAATTACCATAAATAAATTTATTTTTAAATGTCTAAGGTCTAACACTTATTTGCACATGAAATTCTGGCACAAACCTCAGGTTCAAGTAAGCCTTCCCTATGACACCCTAAATACTAGGATGACGGACTTCAACAGAAGCTGACAAACCAACACAATCAATGACAGGTTTATACTCCTGACTATAACACACAAAGGGGCAGGGAGTAGGGCAATCCCAGTCCATGGGGGTTTCCCACCACTCCCCCACAAGTCCTCTCCCTCTGTTGTTCCTTAGACATTCCATCAGACTGGCAAGGTTTACTGGAGGCTGGGGTCTATTAAATTCTTTAGCCGAGGAAAAAACAGTCTTTTCCTTCAATAAAGGCTCTTCTGTTCTAGTTTCAGAGCTATGCCTTCAAATTTGGGAAGTCCTTCTCCAGATCATCCACAAGAGCCTCGTCAGCTTCACAAAGGACCTTAAGGAAGTCTTTTACCTACAGTCAAAGAAAATACGACATTACATAGGTTTGTCCTCCCTTTGAATTTTCATATTACCCAAGGGGCAATTCCATGCTTGGCTTGCCATATTTATCCCTTAATATCAATAACTCCTGGTTCTGCTTTTCAAACACAAGGTAAATAGATTTTCCCCTTCCATTTAGTCCCATGACTAATATCCTCCAATCTGTCTCCATTCCTAATATCTTAAAATCCAAGTTCTGGGATCAGCATCACCTTCCACGTTTAAATGACCCTTGATTGTTCCACTCATGATGTAATTGTTAAGGAAAATCCTACTGGATGCCACTGTGTAAGAATCTTGCTTGTCTTTTTATATTGTCTACTATATATAAAATATGCAAGGGATAGAGGTCAGGAGACAGTTTAAGCAGTTACAATATCAATTTGGAAAATAAGTGTAAATTAGTAAAGGTTAAATGTCTCAAGACTTGACATGTAGTTGAGGGAGTGAAGGAGGGCTGTCATATTCCAGGTGTTCTGGGCTGGCACTGGGAGCTGAAAGCTTCTGACCCATCCTCTCCCAAGGTTTACAGACATCCCTCTCTTCTGCTCTCTGCTGACTAGTCGTCTAGATGCCATCCCCACTAGCGCTATTCACCTGAGGAGTCTCCCTGTCCTCTTTCCCATCTCCGATCTATCCTCCATATTGCTATCAGAGCACTCTTTCTTAGGCCCAGTTCTGATCCCAGCAGTCTTTGCTTTAAAGTCTTAGCTGTGGCTTCTTACTGCCTTCCAAATCCAGTCCACAATGCTCTATCTGATATTCAGGGCCTTATCTCATAAAGCTCTCTTCCACAGAGCTATGCTCACCTCCAAATGGATAACACCCCATTCCCCAAACACAGGATGTTTTCCTGGGTCTCTAGCCTCTGCTCAACTTGGACCTCGTATCTGAAATACCTTCTTTCACTTACTCTGCCAAATTCTGTGCACCTCCAACCCAAGCACTGCCCACTTCAAGAAATCTCTCCTGATCCCCTGGTTGGTAATGAGCCTCCTTTCCCACCCTGCCCTGAGAGTTCATGTGATATTTTGTTTTGGAACCAACTTTCTAATATGTTTTTCACAGAACAGTGTATATTATACCTACCCATCTTTAAGCATTGCTCCTCATTAAATAGTACATTCTTCAAAGGCAAGAACTGTGTCTTTTCTAAATTTTCTGTTTTCCCCCAATATCTAACATAATTCTCTGTTCACAGTAAGTTTTTGTAATAAGGAATTTAAACTCTAACTGCAGAAGGGAATAGGCATCTCTGAAGATACTTGGTTATCCCCAACACCAAAATCTACAAGAAGCTAGGTAGCCCAGTGGTTAGAGGGCCAGGCTTGGAGTTAGGAAAAGTCATCTGGAGAAGGAAATGGTGAGCCAGCATCTTTGCCAAGCAAACCCTAACCAGGATCACCAAGACTCAGACACAAGTTATCAATTAAACAACAACACTAAGTCCTACTAAATCTACTGCAATATTGCACTCTACTGAGGCCAAGGGCTCCTCACACTCACCACAGAACAATACAGGGGAAGAAGGTTCTTAAATGCACAGGAACACTTCTGCTTGTTTAGATGATCTTCCTTAAGAGCCTGAATGATATTTTCCTGGGGAAAAAAAAGTATATATGTAAAAAAGCCACAAAGCAGAAGAGGAAGCTATCCAGAGCTTGATCTAGCCATCCTTGTAGTGGTTTTCCTTTTCTCTTGCCTCAAGTGTTTCTCTGATGCCCGGACTGGCACTGATGATACTGCCGAAACCTTCCATGTGTTTTGTGGGTATTCAATGTACCCTGATGTCTCTGGTAAAAAGCTGAATGATCTGGGGGCAGAGATGAAGGTTTCAGCTTTTCCTCTTCTTGAAAGTTATAGCTTCAGAAGAGATGGGAAGATAAGGAAAGTGCAACAACCATTCATCTAGATGGGACAGAAGAACAGGAGGTTTTTCTGGGCTGCTGTTTATAACACCAGAAGGATGGGCTGCTGATAATGAACAATCTGCACCTCACAATGGCTGGTAAGAAAAGAATTAGTAGGACACAGTGTCCTAATCAAACTTTAAAGTTAAAACTGAGGAAAAGGAAGAAAGATATTTGGCTAAAACTAAAATATGGACATTATGGAGGACAACATGAATGGCACAGAAAATGGGAAACTACTGGAGGAAAGGCTCAATTATTTTTAAGGAAAATTAACAAGAGATCAGAAAACTACTCTAGCTCAGATGCATAGTGTTAAGTAATAAAAATGAACATAAAATGAATATATATAGAATATATACACACACACACACACATATGTATATATGTGTGTGTGTGTGTATATATATATGTATAGAGAGAGAGAGAGAGAAAGAGAGAGAGAGAGAGAGAGAGAGAGAGAGAGAATAAGGAAGTAAATATGGTCACATAGATAGTAGGAAGGGATTTAAGAATAAGGTAAGGGACATATATCAAAAAATTTGTATGGGTAGGAAAATTCATAAATTGAGGAGTATTGATAGGGTAGGGAATATTTGGTGAAGATAAAAGGAAAACAAAGCAATCTTGTAAAAAATATGCTACAGATGCTGATCAAACAGACTATAGTTGATGCTTTCTTAATGAAAAACACGAAATTGACACACAGGAAAGATACTGTAAAAAAAGACTTCAATTATTTGGCATCAACTACAACTCATTCTACTAAAAGCAAAACAATCCACAAATTAATAAACTGCCTTGCTGACAATTTCAGCTCACAGAAGATAAAGGAAACATGGAGGGAAACTGAACAGATAAACTTGATTCTGACAAATGAGAAAAATGGATTAATAAAGTAGAATTAGCAAAAACTCTACGAAGAGATGATTCTGTCCTCTTAGGCTTCATCAAAGGAAGCTCAAATATGCAGCCATATTTCCAGAGAAACAGTGCGATGTGAGAGAAAAAAGGCCGGACTTCCATATGAAAAGGTGCTCCAAATCACTATTGATCAGAGAAATGCAAATCAAGACAACCCTGAGATACCACTTCACACCTGTCAGATTGGCTAAAATGACAGGAAAAGTTAATGATGAATGTTGGAGGGGTTGTGGGAGGGCTGGGACACTGATGCATTGTTGGTGGAGCTGTGAACGGATACAGCCATTCTGGAGAACAATTTGGAGCTATGCTCAAAAAGTTATCAAACTGTGCATACCCTTTGACCCAGCATCATTTCTATTGGGCTTATATCCCAAAGAAATCATAAAGGAAGGAAAAGGCCCCACATGTGCAAGAATGTTTGTGGCAGCCCTTTTTGTAGTGGCTAGAAACTGGAAATTGAATAGATGCCCTTCAATTGGAGAATGGCTGAATAAATTATGGTATATGAATATTATGGAATATTATTGTTCTGTAAGAAATGACCAGCAAGATGATTTCAGAGAGGCCTGGAGAGACTTACATGAACTGATGCTGAGTGAAATGAGCAGAACCAGGAGATCATTATACACGGCAACAACAGTACTATATGACGATCAATTCTGATGGACATGGCTCTCTTCAACAATGAAATGTTTCAAACCACCTCCAATTGTTCACTGAAGAAAGCCATATACACCCAGAGAGAGGGATGCGAAATGTGGACCACAACATAACATTCTCATACTCCTTGATTGATGTTTGCTTACATTGTGTTTCCTTTATCTGATATATCGTTTGTGTAGATAAGATTTTTCTTGCACAACAATGATAAGTTTGGAAATATGTATACATATATTCGATTTGCCAATATTTTAACATAATTAACATGTAGTGGATATCCTGCCATCTAGGGGAGGGGTGGGGAGTTGGGGGGAAAAATTTGTAACGGAAAGCTATGTAAGGGTTATTGTTGAAG
>JAJPUD010002116.1:0-62089 GCA_023553655.1 Myrmecobius fasciatus | reverse complement strand
AAAAAAAGGTGAATAGGATCACAAGAGTTTGGAAATCATGTCTGATGACACTGAAATGCACGTCTCTGAAAAAGAGAAGACAGATAGAAAAGAGTGGATGTCCTCAAATTTTTGAGGAGCTGTCGCTTGGAAGAGGGAATTGATACAGTCCAGATAGGGGTAGAACAAAGATCAAAAGTTGGAAGTTAACAGGAGACAGATTTGAGCACAATATAGATGACTGTGAAACAATGCTTTAGTTGTTCCAATTGAGAATGGGCTTAGTAGGTAAAGAGCCCCAAATTCACTAGAATTTGCATCACTGGGGAGATAGGGAAGGAAACTCCATCACTAAGATTCTACAGTAAATAAACCTGGACCCACCAGTGAAATACTTTGGGAGGGGGGTTCCAGATGACCCATGATTTCATAGAAGGAAATCCCAAGTGTGAAGACTCGCTCTATAAAGGAGAGCTATATCACAGAGAGGTGCCCAGGGCAGAGAAGAAAGGACTGGTGCCAAGGTCGGTGACTAACAGGTATCAGGTACAGAATCCAAGCTTTCTTTTAAGGGTTCATGGTGACCCTCCAGTCTCTCGACACCATTGCTTCTCAGTGCAACCTAAATTCAAATTTTCAAATAAAGATCCTCCTGCAGCAGAGTTCAGTTTCTTGTCCTCCTGCCCAGCCCCTTAAATCCATGCATTAAGCACCAACTCATTCCCTGGAGCCATCACCTGGACAATCACACCGTGCTCTGAACATCTTCTCCCTCACTTCTCCTCCCCACCTTTTACAAAAGTTTAGGATAGCAATCCTCCCAGGAACCATGCCTGGCCCTTCCTTACCTTAAAGGTAATATAAAAAGGATCTTTCAGTACCTTTGTCAAGTCCTGAAAAATATTAGAAAGTAATTCACATGAAACATCGTTCAAGACTTTCAAGTGGAAGTCCTCCTCAGTTATAGCAGACTTCGCAGTTTCTTCGGTATTGGAATCTGCTAAATTCATTGACCTTTTCTGACAGTCCTCCATGTTCTGCAATACTCGAATCAAGGTGCCAATTAGAGGCAGATCTATTGTATAACCAATAAATAAAGAAATATAAAATCAGATATTTCTCCAAAGGTAATAAATGCAACTCATACAACTCATCCCATCCCCTGTAACTCTACCTTGCCTCTTTTTATAAATCCCCTACAAGGGTCTAGGCAATGTGCAGGAACCCTTTCCTCGAAATTTCGTGGCTCCCTACTGAGCACATGACCTGCTCATGGGCATTTCACTTTCATAACAGGACTGGCCCACCTCCCGCCAGTCATATAATCCCTCTAATGATGATCCCTCTGATGATGTCTTTTTCACTGTTTTTCCCACACCATTCTTCACTGGTAATACATCTGCTGCCCTCTACATCAGGCACTGTGACAATGAAGTATTTGTGCATAATCAGTTTGTATACTATCTCCCCCTTAGAAGGTGAGCCTTCAGGGAAGGGAAGGCTTCATCTTCTGCCTCTTATCCCAATGCTTAGCAGAGTTAATAAATACTAGATGACTGAATGACTGCTCATATGACTGATTTTAGCATTACCCATGACTCTATTTCCTATGATCTAGAACTGTCAAGTTCTGTCAAGTCACAAGCTTCTCACCTATTCAATTATTCCCTTGGCCTCTCTCCTTCTCACCCATGAAGATGGAAAAAGCCATCTATACCCAGAAAGTACTATGGAAGCTGAACATAGATCAAAGTATAGTATTTTCACAAAAAAAAAAAAAAAAAGGTTTCATAGTTTGTCTTTTTTTCTCTCTCTCTTGATTTTCCCCCTTTTGATCTAATTTTTCTTGTACAGCATGACGAATATAGAAATATGGAACATATTTAACCTATATTGGATTGCTTGCTCTCTAGAGAAAGGGTTAGGGTGCAGGAAGGAAGAAAAATCTGCAACACAAGGTTTTGCAGAGGTGAATGTTGAGAGCTATCTTTGCATGTATTTGGAAAAATAAAAAGCTATTAAAATAAATAAGATGGTCATCAATTTGTACAACTGATAAAAATACTTGCCGTTTTCCATCTTTATAAATTCCTGTTCAGCCTGTGATGCATACACAGCAGATAATACTGAGAAGATGGAGGCTAATACCGTTTTCTGTTCCTGAAGTATGATTGGTGGATCATCAGGCTGACAAAAGTCATGGCAGGCCACATCACAAAGAAAATTCCAAACATTTCTTCCAGTATCAGGAGGCTGAACTGAATTAAAGAAAGCACTGATTCAAAAAGGGAAAATAATGAAATCACTAATATGAGTTATTCTCATACTTCTCTATAAAATACTTACCAATTACCTGAATTCCACCATCCACAGTAGTAAGTAGTTGTAAGATGTGCATATAAACCTCCAGTCCTTCTGGGTTATCAAAACTACACACAAATAACAAAAACACAAACTCCATAACTTTCAGGCCCAAAGAAAGATAACTACCCAATAGAAATAACCTAGAAAACAAAATAAATCCAACCCCACATCCAAACCTTCCTACAGGAAATTCCACAAAGAGACTTTGGGTGTTTTGCTTTACTAAAACCAACAGGATTTCATCCCATCACCCCCTAAAAAACTTGTTTTCTAGAGTCTGTCATCATGGCAGCAGCAACAGTGTTTGCTTCTTTTGGGTAGTTCTGAGTATTGCCTTCCTCTCTTCAATGATGAAAGCTAAAAAAGAAGCTCCTTCAGCATCAGCAATGCCGATGACCCAACGTCTAGATTCAGACCAACTGTCTCCTTTCAGATCTCCATCCAACAAGGAAAAAGAACCCTTTAGAGAGACTGAGGTGACAACTCAACAAACCTTTATGAAATACCTTTTACATGCAGAGCATTGTGCTAGGTGCTAGAAACACAAAGTTGAAAAATGATTCAGACCCTTCCCTCAAAAAACTTACATTCAAGGAAGGTATAACACAAAATATTAGAGATTATTTTTATTTTTTATTATTACTTTTAGCTAATTAGATCTCATTTTAGAGGAAGCATGTCAACTGAGTTGATGGAAAACAACAATTTCAAAAGGAAGAGAAGAATAAGGAATATGTTCTAGACACAAGGGCTGACCTGTGCTAATAAATACAGGCAGAACAGCATTGAGAACTGCTGATGGTCCCTATAGTTAGAATAAGTAAAGGGAAATAGAGTTAATCAGGCCAGAAGGAGATAAGAAATGTGTATTTTGTTCAATGGGTATTAAAGAATGACAAAGTTTTTTGGTAGGAGAGTGACATGACAATTAGTTCTAAACATAAGCAAAAGTATTTTGGCTGCTACGTGATGGGTGAATTGGAGAAAGATAAATAAGAAGGTTACCATAATGATTCAGTCAAGAAGAGATGAAGACCTAGAACTATGGTGGTATTCAAGTAAGAAGAGGAGATGGAAGTTAGTTCTACTGTGCAAGTAAATCAATACAACTAACTAATGGGGGAGGGGAGGGTGAAAAAAGAGCCAAGGAGGAAGTTAAGTCCTAGTTTTGAATCCTAGGGGACTTAGAAGACAGTGGCACAATCAGCAGGGGCCTCATCCCAGGGAGCAAAGGCCTGGAACCTCCACAATAGAGAGAGTAGGCAGTGGTAGGGACAGCACACTGTAGCACTATCCCACACCTTGCCCTATGGGAGGAAGGTCCAGAGCCCAAACCACTGAAGGGGACAACAGAATTTCTCCTCTCGGCCCCTGAGTTGCTGTTTGACCCTGCACTGGTCAAAGGCCTCCTAACCCCTTCAGGTAAAGGAGGTTCCCAAGGCAGACCAGGGTTACATGAGTGCTCAGTGCAATCCTACCGGATTTGTTTGGCAGCTTCCAGTATGCAGGGGACAATCTTCAGTGAGGTTTGCTCTTCAGAATCCCCAGAGGACTGCTCTGGGACCTCAGCAGTGCTAATTCCAATCCACTCCACCATTAGCTTCTCATCTAAGTCAAAGAGCTTGTCAACCACTTCACCCACTTTCACCAGCAAATCAACTGCAAAGAAGAAAATATCCAAGAAACCAAAGAGAAAATTTTGAAAGTAACAGAGTTAATAAAAATTCCTAAAGAAAATCACCAGACAAAAAGTCAAACTCCTGCACTGGCACCAATGCTCTGAGGGATTTTTCCCTCCTGTGACTCTTTTCTTTCTTAAGAAGGGACTCTATCACTGTCCCGAGCACAAACAGAATAATTCATCTTAAAGGAATCTTACAAGCAACATGGAGCAGGGAAGCCAGAGAGCTAATCACAGAATCAGGAAGCTCTCAAGCTCTCTATACTAATTAAATCATCCATTTAATGGTTACCTCTATCTTGAGCTAAATGATTTTTTTAAACTACTTCTTATGATCAAGGTACATTTTTTTCTGAGCTTTAGGAATAATATTTTAGCCATTGAAGATACCCTAAAAATTTGATTCTCCAAATGGCTTGATTACCTACCATTTGTTGAGCTTGACATGATGAAACAAATGCTTTCATAGATAGCTGGATTTTCCCGTATCCTTTCAATCCAAATATTGGCAACTTGTGGCTGGGAAAGGCATGTTAGCAGTAACCTATATAAGAAACATGAGCACAATGCTTAATTAAAATAAGGTGACTGCAACTCAAGTTTTCTCATGAAAAATAACCTCTACAACTGGCTAAGTACAAAGAAAATGGCATACCTGCTTATTTCCAACAGAGTAGGTGGATCCAAATCGTACAAGCAGTGCAACAATGTACGTCTATAAGACAAGAGAAATCAATACATATATTCCCATGTATGCTTTCTTTTCACTAAAACATCATTTGAGTAAAATATTTCATTTTAATTAATTTCCCAATCCCCCTTAATACTAGTGCCTTTCTTCTGCTTATTATCTCCAATTTATCCTGTATATACCTTCCTTGTATAAACTAGTTTTACTCTCATTTAAGTGAGCTTCTCAAAAGCAGGAGCCATTTTGGGCATTTCTCTGTATTCCCAACACTTAGAAGAATATTTGGCATACAAGAGCTACTTAATAAATGCTTGATAACCAAATGAGTAATATTTTCTGATTAGCAAAAATAGACTACTCAGTGAAAGGTCTGTTTCTGAAATCATAAATCTATTTTTTTAATTCTGAAAACTGAGAGAAAAGGATAATTATCATGAAACTCTAGAAAGAATGGAAGATCTTGAAACCTTCAAACTAGCTACATAAAAGACCAAGAAGAACCTATCCTGAGATACAAACTTGCTGGACTAGGAATTTAAAGCCCTTTTTACATGTAGGGCTGTTAATTAGGTTTGTTTTGCTTGGCTTCAAATAGCACTGCAAGAGAAGCTGATTTTGGCTCAAAATACGAAGCTGCCTGGCCACTGAGCTACCCAAAAGTGATAGGTTTTACTAAATATAAATCATATAAAAACAAAGTTAATGAAAACCTAATAATTATTATTAAATAAAACTTACCCAATATTTTTATCATTACTGATAGACACACATAACTCCTGGAAACAGGCCATATTGCCCAAAATTCCCACACAAATTTCCTGCCAAACCAAGCACAAGTAATTAAGCACAAAAATAAAGTTTAAAAAATGGGTAAATGCTGAAAAAAAATTTTACAAAATCACTGTATGAAAAAAATGACTTATAGCCTATAAAATAGGCATTTTAATTATTATTTACCAGCACCAATCTTTTCAACCTCACTATATTGCTGCTATTCTCTAAGTGATCTATTATATATTATATGCACAGATTCCTACCAGGCAGAATTGAGGAAGAATATCCCCTCTAATAAGACCAGAGTGATTATTTATCTTGGTCTCATCATGTGCCTTGTTCAATTAAAAGCTTAGACATAGAAAAAGTAGATGGCAAGGATTCTGACCTCAAGGCGTTTGAAGAGTAATTGGCAATAAAACAAACTCAATAAATCATGGTAAATTCATGAAAAGTAACATTTGACCAAGTACAAAGAGCAGAATAAAGGCACTAGTGTAACTAACTGAACTAGAAAAAATAAAATTCATTTAGGGGGAAAAAAGATAAGATTATTAAGGGAATTAAGGGGAAAAAAGTAGGAAGAAAAAGGGTCCAAAAGTGTCATATCTCATAATGCACCAAAGAGAAGTAATCATCAAAACAATTTGGTAATGAGCAAGAAATAGAGAGATTACTAGTGGGACAAATTTGGTACATGAGGTCTGGAAACAAATGAACAGAGAAGCCTGGTTTCATGAGTCCAAAGATCCCAGCTCTTGGGGCAAGAACTTGTTAATAAACAAAAAAATTTTAAGAAGACAGGAAAGCAGCTGGCAGAACTAAATAACTACCAACATCTCCTATCTTAAGACAAAGTCTTAAGGATTCAGATGTAAAGAGTAACATCATATAAAAAATTAGAGACAAAGAAGAAATTTCCAACCAGATCTATGGAAAGGGGAAAGCTTATAACTAAATAGATAGAAAGGTTCATAGGAGATAAAAATTAACAACTTTGGTTACACAAAATTTAAAAGTGTACACATAAGCAAAATTAATTTAGCTGAAATGGGAAGAGAAGAAGGTAAAAGGGAAAAAAATCTTTACACAAAGTTTCACTGATAAAGGTCTCATTTCTAAGATATATAGGAAACTAATTCAAATTTGTTAAAAACAAGACCCAAGCAAAATTTCATTAATGGCTCAAGGTCAGCCTGGAAGAAAGTCTCTAGCAGGAGGATTACTGGATCTATCCATAGTGCCATACTATACAATGTTCTTACCAATGACTTAAAAGGCATAATAGCATGCTTAGCAAATTTGAAAATGGCATAGAACTGGAAAGAATTATCCTGGATGACTAAGTCAGGATCCAAAAATATCTCAACAAACTGGGACACTGGGATAAAGCAAATAACAGCACTTAACAGGGAATACATACATATACATATATATATATATATATATATATATAAGTTCCTTATTTCTTTTCTATTTTTTTATTAACTTTTTATTTGCAAAACATATGTATGGGTAATTCTTCAACACTGACCCTTACAAAGCTTTCTGTTACAAATTTTTCCCCCCTAGTCCCTACCCCTCCCCTAGATGGCAGGAAATCCACTACATGTTAATTATGTTAAAATATTTGACAAATCGAATATATGTATACATATTTCCACACTTATCATTGTTGTGCAAGAAAAATCATATCTACAAGAAAAAAAATCAGAGAAAGGAAACAATGCAAGCAAACATCAATAGAGAGCATGAAAATGTTATGTTGTAGTTCACATTTCATATCCCTCTCTCTGGGTATATATGGCTTTCTTCACTTTACAGTTGAAACTGGTTTGAAGCATTACATTGTTGAAGAGAGCCATGTCCATCAGAAATTGATCATCATATAATATTGTTGTTGCCGTGTATAATGATCTCCTGGTTCTGCTCATTTTGCTAACAGGGAAAATATTATTAAGTCTTACATTTGCAATGAAAAATTACCTGCACAAGTATAATAGGAGGGATCTAAGTATAAAATATACTTGTTATATAAAGTATGCAAGTCAAGTATAAAGCATTTTTCATGTGAAATGCCTTATAAGGTGAAAAAGAAGGTTTGTAGCAGATTTCAAACTCAATATAAGCCAACAGTATGACATGGTAGTCAAAAAGTCAATGTGATCTTAAGTTGCATTATGAGAAGCACAAGTGCCCAGAGTGAAGGAAATAGCTATTCTATTGTAATCTACGTTGGTCAGATCATGACTGGACTACTGTGTTTAGTTATGGTTATAACAATTTTAAAAGAATATTAATAAGCTGGAGAACATTATAAAAAAGACAAATGAGAATCTGAAAATGCCTGGATATCATGCCATATGAAGCCCAGGTGAAGGAGAGTCTGGAGAGTAATGATTCTCATCAAATATCTGAAGTTGTATGATGCAGAATAATTAGACTTGCTCTGGTTGGCCTGAAGCGACATAACTAAGAGGAGTAGAAATTGAAAGGGAAAAGTTAGGTTCAGAGGAAAACTTTCCTAACAATGAGAAGAAAATAGAGAACATCAAGGGGAATGGGAATGGTCAAAAGTGCCAAATATTGTAGACAGGTGACTTACCTCTTGTAATTGTTTCCAGGCAAAGTACAAAAGGGATCAATTACTGCATTAAAGACTCGCTTATATTTATGCACTTACCATTAGTCGAGGACACTTAGTCCGGGCCAAAACTCCCATGAATATATCTGGGGCATTAAATTCATAGAGAAATAAAGCTACATCCTAAAAAGGCAAAATATTTAATGAGCCAAAATCATTCTCTAGACCTTTTAAGATTTCACCTTTACCAACTTATTTTTTAAATATATAGCTTATATCTTATTAGTTACAGATAAAAGACAAAAAGTGAAGTCAAGAATAGTGAAAAGATAGAAAAATAATATTGCAGGGTCTTTGTAATATTGCTCCCAAGACAATGAAACTATGCTATAAAACAAAATCCATCATACTGGTGATTTATTTTCCTATTTGGTATAGAATGTTTCTGTCTTTACTGTATTTGTGCCATCCAAAGAAAACTTCATTAAAGCATCACTAAAATCAGATTATCACAAGGCTTTGGAAATAAGTTTTAAAAATATTCAAAATAAGGCATATTCTCACCTATTAATTAAAAATATCACCAGATGTTCTTCATGCATTTAAAAATATAGTAGTCTTCTCATTTCTACTTCTACACTGGCAGAGAACCAAACTATGTCTTAACTAGCTCATGAATTAATAGCAATTTTCACATTTCAAAGATGATACAGAGAGACAGAAAAATAGATGTTTCCTTCTTCTTTCTCTCTCTTCTAGCCTTCTAGCACCAGTGCTGTCTCAACTCCTAAACCTCTAATGCCTAATTATAAAAAACATGAGAAAAAATAAACTAAATCAGTCATGATCTATGCCTATATGAGTATCACTGTCTGCAAATGGATTAGTTCTCAGCAAATTTGTGACCTCTTAGGACCTTCAAGAGATGCCAAGTTACATCTAGCCAATACTCATTGACAGGAAGAGAGATATTCCTTCACTTCCAGAAAAAAAAGCATATGGTCTGAAGTTAGCAGTAGCCACTCCCCAATATTACATGCAGTAGTGGCAGGGACAATTTAACAAGCTGGTCTCACTGCTAAGAAACAACACATAGGCACATCTATTCATTAGCAGTTCTGGGGAAAAGCTTCCTTCCTAACAATACCTTATAGGCATACCTTATCCATTGACATATCCCACACCTTGCAAATTTCATTCTCCATTTCTTCATCCAGTTCTGTCAGCTGTTCCTCCACATCATTTGCCACAGATGTGTCTTTCTCAGGGTTAATAAGCTTCAAAAAGGCAAAGAAAGAAAAGGGATAAATAAATAACACTCCCCATTTAATATTTGCCAACATTTTTTCTCAACTGTATTTTATTTTTCCAAATCCATGTAAAGATAGTTTTCAACATTCATTTTTTTAAGTTTTTATGTTCCACTATGCCCAAAGAGCTATCAAACTGTGCACATCCTTTGATCCAGCAGTACCACTATTGGGTCTGTATCCCAAAGAGATCATAAAGGAGGGAAAGGGACCCACCTGTGCAAAAATGTTTGTAGCAGCCCTTTTTGTAGTGGCTAGAAACTGGAAACTGAAGGGATGTCCATCAGTTGGAGAATGGCTGAATAAGTTGTGGTATATGAATGTTATGGAATATTATTGTTCTGTAAGAAATGACCAGCAGGACGATTTCAGAGAGGCCTGGAGAGACTTACACGAACAGATGCTAAGTGAAATGAGCAGAACCAGGAGATTATTGTACACAGCAACAAGACTATACATGACTCTTTCCAATAATGAGATGATTGAGGCCAGTTCCAATGGTCTTGTGATGAAGAGAGCCATCTACTCCCAGAGTGAGGATTGTGGGAACTAAGTGTGGATCACAACATAACATTTTCACTCAAATTTTTGCACTTTATTTTCTTTCTCATTTTTTTTCTTTTTGATCTGATTTTTCTCGTATAGCACAATAATTGTAGAAATATGTATAGAAAAATTGCATATGTTTAATATATATTAACATATATACTTGCTATCTAGGAGAGAGGATGGAGGGAAGGGGAGGAAATTTGGAACGCAAGGTTTTATATGGGTCAATGTTGAAAAATTATCCATGGGCGTTTTGAAAATAAAAAGCTTTAACAAAAAAAAAATTTTATATTTCACATTTTTTCTTTGTCTCTCCCCAAGACAGCAAGAAATCTGATATAGATTATACATGTACAATACTTTTAAATCTATTCCCATATTTGTCATGTGGTGCAAGAAAAAAGTCAAACCAAAAGGGAAAAAAAAATTGAGAAAGAAAAAGCGAACAAACAAACAAAAATGACAATCCTATGCTTTGATCCATATTCAGTCAACATAATGCTCTCTCTGGATGGCATTTTCTACTCCAAGTCTACTGGAATTATCGGGAACACTGTATTCCTGCGAAAAGCTAAGTCTATCAGTTGATCATCATACAATCTTCTTGTTACTGTGTACAATGTTCTCCTAATTCTACTCACTTCACTCAACAGCAGTTCATGTAAGATTTTCCAGGCCTTTCTGAAATCATCCTACTGATCGTTTCTTACAGAACAATAATATTCCATAACATTCATTTTCTATAATTTATTCAGCCATTCTCCAATTGATGGGCATTCATTCAGTTTCCAGTTTCTAGCCACCACAAAAAGGGCTGCCACAAACATTCTTGCACAGGTGGGTTCTTTTCCCTTTTTTATGATCTCTTTGGGACACGGACTAGTAGAGGATCAGAAAAGTGTGCACAGTGTGATAGCCCTTTGGGTATAGCTTCATCCGGGAGGTGAGTTGGAGATGATGTGGATATAGATGGGGGAGGGGGAGGTACAGATGGCTCAAGGGAGGAGAGGGGATGGATCTTAGCGGGTAAAAGGGGGGTCTTGGAACTGAGGAGAAGGTGGAGTTTCACACTGGGGTTGCGGCAGGGTCTGCGGGCTGAGACAGCAGGGGAGGTGTGGATGGAGGGCAGGGGTCCAGGTTTGGGGGCTGGACTTAGTGACGGGACAGGAGAGGAGAAGAGAGAAGTGGGAGAGAAGAGGGCGAGGACGGGGAAGGGGTACCTGGGAGATTGTCACGGGTGGAGAGCACGGAAGAAACTTGGGGGAGGGGTGGTCAGGGTCTGAGCCAGGGGACTAAGCGGAGGGACGGCGGGCGGTGGCCCCACCTGAATGAGGCTGCTGAGAACGCCGAAGAGCCAGTGTTTGCTGTAAATCGTGGCCCCGATGGCGTCTCCTCCCGCCGCCTCGGCCTCGGCCTCGGCCTCGGCCTCAGCCTCCGACCCCCTCCATGGAGGCGAGGGGTTTCGGTCCATGGCGAGCAGCAGCAGGAAACCAGTTGGAGAAGGAGGCGCAGGCGCGGGAGCCGGAGAGCGAGGCGGTCTCGCGCCGCTGGCCACCAAGTCTCCCGCGGCAGCGCCCCCTAGTGCCCACAACGCTAGCTACAGAGCAGGAGGCCGGCTGAAGAAAGAAGGGCCCGTGAGGTGCGAGAGCCAAAGGCCTCCCGCGGCAGCGCCCCCTGGTGTCCACACGTCAGCTGCGCAGGAGCAGGAGCCCGAGGCATCTCAAGGGACTGAAAGCTAGAGAGTACCCAGCCACTAAATGGACTGAACACGGGATTTAGACATCAAGGGAAATGGATACAGTAACCTAGGAACGAGATAACTGAGGCCATCAGTAAGGCCCAGAGGTAGCTTGGACAAAGGACAAGTGCTCAGAATGCTGGCCCGGGACTCGAACACAGGCACTGAGACTACCCGAGTCCTGCCTTTCTCCACCAGCTGTGAAAGACCTCTCAACCCCATTTCCTGAAAAAACTCCCGTCACTTGTCTCCCTTGCTTTCTCTCCTCTTGCTTTCCTCAACTCCACAGTCCGCCTTCCTACCTCCTTACTCCGCTGAAACCGCTTTCCGAAGTTATCGATGATCTCGCCTTCTTGAATATTATTTTCTATTAACGTTACCTTGGCAAACCTCAGCAAACGTGAGCATTCCCTAAAATAGACAGCAGATTTTCCAAGTTAATACATGGCTGCTTCTAGATAAAATTATGAGTTGTCAGGAGCAGGGAACAGAGATGGAAAGATGGAACCCTTTCAGACCAACTTCATTGATTATTTTTAATAATCTTTTGATTTGACAATTGATTTTTTTGATTATTATTTAAATTATTATTCATCTGTATGTGAAAGTATCAGAAAGTGTATCCACATATTGGCAAAGACACTGAGCATTTGGTGAGAAAGATAAGATCCTGCTAGAATTGAGCAGTGGAATAGATGTGAGAAAGAATACATACACACATACATACACACACACACACAGAATCCCTAAATTCAAAGAATTTTCACTCCACTGGCTCATTAAAGATATCTTGTTGTGCATTAGGTCTGAAGTCCTGCAAAGAAACATGACAGTCCCTGTTCAGTAGAATGTTGTTATATGGAAAAGAGGTTTTCTAGAGAAGAAAGGAGAGAAATAGCTTATTGGAACATAACCTCACCTGCGATGGCTTCTCCTTTCTCTGATCCTTAGGGAAATTCAGCTGTGAGGAGTGCTGTGCAGTGAAGGGAGACATTTATACTTGGACAAGTTCTTTACCAGAAGCCAGAAGCCAATCATGCTTTGAGGCAAATAGTGGGATACTCTTTAAAAAATGCTTTCTTGGGGCAGCTAGGTGGTACAGTGGATAGAGCCCTAACTCCTGAAGTCAGTAGGATCTGAGTTCAAATGTGATCTCAGACACTTAACATTTCCTAGCTGTGTGACCCTGGGCAAGTCACTTAACCCCAATTGCCTTAGGGGAAAAAATGCTTTCTTGGCAGTTACCAATAATGACCTAATAGGAGGAAGCAATATGGCCTATGTAACACCATACCCCCACCAGACAAATAGACACAAGTAACCTAGCAATGATATTAGAACATTAGACCAAGGAGGGATCAGGATATCTAAGAAAGACATGACAGTGTCTTTTCTGGCCCAAAGTCACAACTTCAGCCTATAGGCCGGGGAAAGAACTCTGGAACAAGGGTGGACCGGGCTCAGAAGTAGAGATAGCATTGTTGTTCTGATAGTAAAGCAAGATTGGAGACCAGAATAAGACTTTGTTTATTGCTCATTAGCTCATGGCTATTGCTATGGACTATTCAAGCTAGTTGACAAGGCCTGAGTCCAGCAACTGTCTCCTAGAACTCCACCTAGAGGCAAGGCTGCATCTATATTGTCTAGAACCAAATCAGGATTTGCAGTCCAGAAAATAAAAAAAAATTTAAAAACAGTGATCAGATCCCATTCTACATCTGATTGCACAGGCCTATTTCATATATCTTGTGAAACGATCTTTCAATACCTTAATAAATGTGTCACCACTAGCACCCATCCCTTCTATACACAACTGTTTCTACTCAGCACTTTTCATGTCTTTCTTCCTTTAGTGCTATATCTAACTCCTTTATAAGCACATCCAGGATTGTGATATTAAAGCCTGATTATGAGATAACCACAGTTTTTAATGGAAAAAGTTTGTTATAACAAAAATATTTGTAGATCTTTTTTTATTTTCCTACAATTATGCCATCAGGATGATTTTGCTTAGTTGGATATTTGCTTGGTTTTCTCTAACTAGGTTTTTTTCTCCATTATTTTGGTTTTATGAGGTGCTGTTGCTTATAATCATTCACCAGCCTTCACTGAAAAGATTTTATAAGTTTTTATTCTAAACCAGTTTTGTCCCTGATTGAAATCTCTCTCAGTTAGACAAGTCATAGGACAATTGATTTGCACAAACTGTATAAAATTGAACTGTATAAAATTAGTGATACTCTGTTATTTCTGCTCTCCAACTCCCATTTTCATTACCAATTTCTTATTCAAATAACTAAGGGTTGTGCTGTTTCAACTTTTGGCTATATAGCTTTTTCTCACTGTGATTCTTTTTTCTAAACGTCCTAAATTTCACTTTTATTTTAAAAGTTAGTAGTCTGACTAGGCACAAATAGCTAATTCAACAATAATTCCCACATGAATAACAAGCTTTTTCTAGTCTATTAAAAATAATATATTTTATTTTTAGTTCTCACCATATCTAATAGTTTAACAGGTCTTCTCTCAATGTATGTGTAATGATCCAGAGCTTCAGTGGATTCTGTTAAGTGTTTGACCTCTCTCATTCCTTGTTCCTGATCAATAGTTTTTAACTTAACTTTTTAACTTATTTCTCACTACTCTTTTCTAGTCTCACCTTTACACTGAAGTCACTAATTAGCAGGATATACATCAATTAAACATGGAGGGTTTTCTTGAGTTTTTTGTAGAATTTCTTTAATTCTTGATCATCTGCAACTGAAGTTGGTTTATAAACTGTAATTGCTTTCATGGTGATCTTTTGGCAAATACTTATCATGAGTGCCAAATAGGATATTACCATGTATCTCACAAAATAATGTTTCTTGTTACCTTTGAGAGCAAAATAAAGTCAATTTCCCATATCTTTTTCTTTGCCTGTAGCCTCTTTTAATTCAACTAGATTGTTCTTCAGAAAAAAAGATCTGTTCTTTTGGTAGGATCTTTTCAATAACAGCACAACTTTTCAGAAATTATGTACCTCTAGCATAATGGTCACCTCCAGGCCTTGATGAAGCATCAGAGTAGGATTCTGTGGAGGACAGTCTGCCTCTTATTGATGCAGAGAAAGATTGCAAAAGCTTTCTTGGCAACCAACTTATCTTCTTGAACTTGGTATGCTATAGAGCATGAACCAGATATGTTAGAGAAGCCTCCAGGAGCATTCTCATTAGCCCTTCCCTCTATCTTAATGGATCAGATATTCATTCTTAGGTAATGAATGTAGATCACCAAATCTTCATAATGTAGTATCACAAAATGCTTACTTAATATACCTGAACATATTTAATTCATACTCTACGTACACTTTTGCTGTCAAGTCATTTTTTTTAAATTGCCAGGGCAAAGAATTGGAAATTGAGGGGATGTCCATCAATTGAGCTACAGCTAAATAAACTGGCAAATTATGATGGAATATTATTGTTTTATGGGAAATGATGAGCAGAATCCTCTCTGAAAAACTTGGAAAGTCCTCCATGAACTCAAGCAAAGTGAAATGCACTGTGTATAAAGTAATATCAACGTTGTCAGATGATCAGCTGTGAATGACTTTGCTATTCTCAGTAGTACAATGATCCACAACTACTCTGAAGGACTTATGATGAAAAATGCTATCTATACCCAGAAAAAGAACTGGTTGTGTCTGAATACAGATTGAAGTATACTCTTTTTTTACTTTATTTTTCTTGAGGGTTTTTTAGGAGGGGGAGATCTGTGTTTTCTTTTATAATATGACTTTTATGGATAACTTTACAATATAACTTTTATGCATAACTTTACATGTGTAAAGTTCTTCTTTAAAGAGATGGATGTAGCAAGGAAAGGAGAAAATGTGGAACTAAGAGTTTTAAAAAACAAATGTAAAAATTGTTTTATAGGTAACAGAACAAAATAAAAATATTAAATTTTTGAATCATACAAAGTATAGGCATAGAAGAACTTTTTAAAAATATCATTAAAGTTCTCTCTCTAAAACACAAACAAATGAGAATTCACTAGCTTTCCCAGTAAATATAGGGATAAAGCAAGGATGCCAAGACAGCATGCTATTATTTAATATGGTTCCAAAAATGATAGCAGTAGCAATGTGACAAAGAAAGGAATTAAAAGCATAAATATAGATTAAAAAGGAAATGATCATCTGAACTATGAGCAAAATGGTTTACTTACAAAATCCTAGGGAATCAGCCAATATGATGAATTAGCAGCTTCCCTGAAATGTCAGGCTATATAATAGACACTCAAAAATCAACTACATTTCTATATAATGCTAACAAAATCCAAAAAGCAATAATAAAAAGGGAAAATCTGTTCCAAATAGCAACACAATCCATAAAATAATGTGTAACCTACCAACGCACACAAAATATTTGTATAGATTCAATTGCAGAGTGTCATTCTAAAAAAATTAAAAGCAACTAAAATAACTATTTTAAATGGTATGCATGACTGAGCAGTGCCAATATAATAAAAGTGACAGTACTATCATAGTTAAATTATAATTTTAATACTCTAACGTCAATCAAATTATCAAAAGCATACTTCATAGAAATTAACAAAATAATCATAAATTTTGTTTTGTGAAACAAAAAATCTGGTATATCAAGGGGAATAATGACAAGAGTTAAAGATAAAATAGAATAGTTCTTTCAGACCTCAAACAATGTTATAAAGCAATATTCATCAAAATCATTAGTGTTGATTGAAAAATAAAATAGATCAAGATAAATAAAAATTAAATAGATTTAAAAAGGGGGAATCAAAAATGAGGAATCTCAATAACTCACTTTTTAATAAACTGGAAATGATAAATTACTTAGAAAAGAACTCCTTATTTTACTGTCCTTAAAACTGGAAAGCAGTCAGGAAGAAATCAATACTTTGCACTCTGTGGGGCAATAAATTCAAAATGGATACATGACTTTAATATCAAATATCATACCATAAAATAATTAAAAGAGAAACAGATCAAAGACTTCCCATATCTATTAATGAAAACTATATCCTTAACCAAAGAAGATTTAAAGGCAATAACAAATATAAAATACATAACTTTGGTCCACAAAACTGAAAAGGTTCTGCTCAAAGTGAATGTTTCTAGGATAAGAAGGATAGAAATCCAATGAGAAAAATATCCGTACCAAATTTCTTAGGTAAGGATATCCAAAATATGTAAAAACAATCGATACATCTATAAGACCAAAGGTCTTTTCTTTGAAATATAAGTGGTTAAAGGATATGAAATCATCCAAAAAAAAAAAACAAAAAACAAAACCAAAAACTACAAACAAGTAATGACCATATAAAAGAATGTTCTAAATCACTATCAAGAGAAAAGCAAATCAAAAAAGCTGAGGCTTTACATTGAAACTTAACAATAACAAATGATGACAATAGTCAATGTTGGAGAAGTTCTGAGATATTAGGGATACCAGGACATTATTAGTATAGTTATTAATCAGTACAATCATTGTGGGAAACAATGCAGAAAAAAGTAACTAAATTTTCCACACTCTTTGACTCAGAGAATTCATTAATAGGCTTACAACTCAAGGAAGGCATTAAAAAGAAGAAATCTTCCAACATATTTGGAACTCCACTTTTTATGGCAGCAAGGAATGGAAGCAGAGTGGTTGTCCATTGGTTGGGGAATGGCTAAACAAATTGTGACTGTTCAATAATAGAATATTCCTTGCTATGATAAGTGACAAATATCAAGAAAAAAAGGAAAGATTTACATGATCTGCTACAAAATAGAACCAAAGAAAACAAACAAAAAACATGCACCATGACTACAACAATGTAGCAGAGAGAATAACTATAGGGAAATCAAAAGTGAACACTGCAAAATTGAAAAGAAATAGTCCCACAGTTAAGAGATATGAGAAGACATTCTCACCTCACTTCTCTGGGAGGAGGAAGATACATGGCTGTAAAACATTTCACATATTTTCAAACTTAGTGATATATTGCTCAGTTTTTCTATTCAATCTTCTCTTGCTTTACTTTTTTCTTCAAAAAATGTTACCTGTTATATGAGATGGGTCTCTGAGAGAAAGAAGAGGTGGGATACTGGGAGAAATTTAGATGAAATAAAAGGTAAATTATATCAATAAAAATTTATAAACTTTTTAAAGAATCAAATGTGTGGAATTGGGAAATGAAATGTTCTGTGTGAGGAACAGCAAGGAAGCTAGTGTAGCCAAATAACAGAATATTCAGAGGGAATAAAACATCTCATTGGAAAAGCAACTGACATGGAAAATAGATCCCAAAGAAGTAATTTTAAAATTATTGGATTACTTAAAAGCCATGGTCAAAATAAAGAGTCTAGACATTATTTTTTAAGAATTTATCAAGGAAAACTTCACTTAAAATTGTACCTGATTGCTTTTCTTTTCCAATGTAAAAGAGGTTTTATCCCAACAGCACAAGGGTGTATTTAGTTTCTTTTTGCTAAAATTGCTTCTAGTAGTTCTCCATCCTTTTCTCTATATCTAGAAAGGCAATGAAAGAAGGATCCTGAGTCATAATCAAGGCTCCATTTTGGCTCTTTAGGAGAATAAAACATCATTACCAGCTTGAAATTTTTCCAATTGAATGGGTAGAAGAAATGAAGAGAATAATAATTTATTTAGTACCTACAATGTGCCAGGCACTGAGAAAAATGTTTGAAATGGATGGTAGGAAAGCTTCTCCCAAACCACTGACCACCAGTAGAAATGGCATGTCAAAATGGCATTTATAAAATAGTGATTCCTTCCCCTCATGCAACTGTAATTTTCAAAATATAAATCATGTTGCCATCTTGGTTTTTCATTAATACTGTACCATCTCTGTCAAAAAGGACCCAGAATAACATCTTCCTTGAGAAAACACTTTCCTATTTCATGTTTTGAGTGACCTAATATCAAGTTGGGATTATAAACACACACACACACACACACACACACACACACACACACACACACACAATCTGATATACTTAGACCTCTTCTTCTTTATAGAAGTATTCCCATCTAAATAAAAGTCTTCCTTTTTTTCATTATGCATATATTTATGCAAAGCAACACTGTCAAAGGTGATGTGCTCTCCAAGCAGAGGAAGGACACCAAACCTTTTCAGTCATCATGGATTTACTTTCTTCCAACTTCTTTAATGCAGCTTCCCCCAACAACTCATTGTTGACACAAAGAACTAAGGAAAAGAGGGAAGATTGTGATGAGTTTCATTGTAAAGGTCAAATAGGAATGTTAGAAAGATTAGCTCAAAAAGCCAGATAAACACTCATAAATGCTATTGGTTTTGCTGTTTAAATATGATTATGATATTTACTTTTTATTTAATCATATTTATATTAATATTGTTTATATTTATTTGTTATTATTTTTAATTTATATTTATTATATTATATTTAATTATAGCATTATCTATGTAATATTTGAAAGCTCAAAAACTGCTTTACAAAAAAATCGAACTCTATCTGTTCTCCATCAACTTGTGGAAAAAAACTCTAGCAGGGTTCCCTTAGCATGATAAAATGGAGACCACCAAATGTTTTTACCTTTTGCTCCCAACTTTCCTATTTACTAAGATAAGTGAGTTTTTTGGTCAACTAAATAAATTCTATTGTATGTTTTATATTTGTGTGTGTATACACACACACACACACACACACACACACACACACACATATCATGCTATGACCTGCAGATGGAAAAACCAAGTCAAAGGCATTCCCTGATTACATTCTGCTAATGCAGATCTTTTTGAGAACCTAATATGTGTTAACCCAAAGAAAACAAAAGGCAAGAGACCTTGTCTACAAGAACATAGTCAATTGTCTATGATAGAGAATATGCAGCAAAAAGGAGGCAAAAAAGGCCTCAGAGAAGAAACACAAGAGGTGCCTTCTTTCTCTTGTCTCTCAAGACAAACTCTGAGAACTACTTGGTAATTTTCCCATTGGAATAAATAGAAATTGAGTCTGTAAGTCAGTCACGATTGGAGTAAATTGTGGAATTTGCTCTTAAAATTTCTTCCTGGATGATTATTGAAATAAGTGTTAAGGAACAGAAAATCTATAACTTTCATAGACTATAAAACATTCAACTCTAGTTTCTTGGCAGGCTTTTCTATTGGCATGTTTTTCCTATTTTCATTGTCTTGGAACAAAGGAAAGAACCTGTGGAGTCAGGTTAAGTTGATTTTTCAAATTAGTACATATTTATTAAGTTGCTATTATAAGCCAGGGACTCTGATAAACACTGGAAATATAAAAAGAGGCAAAAGAGAGTTCTTGCCCTCATTGAGCATATAATCTAGTGAGAGGAGACAACATGAAAATAAAAATTTACATAGCAAGCTATATACAGGATAAATAGGAAATAATTAAAAGAGTGAAGACAGTGGGATTCAGAGGGGTTGGGGAAGGCTTCTTATAGGAAGTAGAATTTTAGTTGGGATTTAAGGAAATCAGAAATGTCAGTAGTTAAAATTAAAGCCTTCCAGGAATGAGGGACAGACAGAGAGAATACTTGAAGCTGAGAGACGGAATGTCTTGTTCATGGAAAAGCCAGGAGTTCAGGGTCACTGGATCTAAAAGTATGTTTTGGGGAATGAAGCCACTGGAGTTTATTTAGGGATGAGACAGAGAGCAATTATTATACCTGCATTTTAGGATAATCACTTAATGACTAAAGAAAGATTGGATCTGAGTGGAGTGCCTGCCTTTAAGTCAGGCAGATTTATTGCTGTAGTTCAGTCATGAAGTGATTAGAGAATGGTCCAGAGGAGTTATAGTGTCAGGCAAGAGAAGGGTTTGTAACTAAGAGATGGTGCAGAGGTAAATTCAATGGTCCTTGACAACAGCTTGGATGTGGGGTATGAGAAATGGTAAGAAATACGGGTTGAATGCCTGAGGGACCAGGAGGATGGTGTTTCCTCTACACTACTAGGGAATTTAGAAGGGAGGGTTTAGGAAGAAATATATTAAGTTCTGTTGTGGACATGTTGATGTCTACTGGACATCCAATTTGAGATGTCTAAAAGAAAGTTGGAGGTGCCAAATTGGATGTCAGCAGAATAACTGGGTCAAGAAAGACAGATTTGAGAATCATCAGGTTTAAGATGGTAATTAAACCCATGGGAGCTGATGAGATCACCAAGTGAAAAAGAAGAGAAGAAAAGAGGACCCAAAACTAAACCCTGGGGGATATCTACATTTAGAGGGGTGATCTAAAGGAGGATTCAGCAAAGAAGAAGAGGGGGTAGATAGGAGGAAAGTCAGGAAAGAGTCGCGTCCCTAAAACATAGAGGGAAGACAGTATTAAAGTGCAGAGATTGATTAACAATGTTAAAGGTTGCGAAGAGACAAAGGAGAATGAAGATTGAGAAAAGACATTGGATTTGGCAACTTAGAGATCAGCAGTAACTTTGGAGAGAGAAGTTACAGTGGAATGAGAAGGTCAGAAACCAGATTCTTAAGGGGTTAAGAAGAATGAGAGGCGAGAAAGTGGGCATACTTATTAGTTTAGCTACAAAGGACAGAAGAGATATAGGACAATAGTCAGCAGAAATGGAAGGATCAAGTGAAGATTTTTCAGGATTGGAAGACATAGGCTTATTTGTAAGAAGAGGAAAATAGCCATTAGTGATTGAAAAATAAATGAAAGGATGTCTTTGAGACAACAGGATGGAATGGCATTGATTACTTGAACAAGTAATGGGTGGGCTTGGGTAAGGATTAAAGCCATGTCATGTTGTGAGACAGAGGTGAAGGAGAGATTAGCAGATAGGAGATTAAGAAGAAAGGAAAAGAAAGCCTTAATTTTTTTTCTATAAAATATGAGGCAAGATTCTCAGCTGAGAGAGGAAGTGAGATAAATGGGACATTTGACAAGAGATGAAAAGTTTTGGAAGAGTCAATGTGGAGAGTGAAATAGTGAGTAGATAAGGAAGGTATAGTGGGAATTTAGCATATTGAATGAGATAATCATATCCTATAAATGTTGTAGATACATTCTAGGATGCATTATTCCCTCCTGTAATCTGAACCCAATTTCTCTGTGAATTATAAAAAGAACTAATATTTTATAGGTTTGTAAAGCATCTTATACATATTCTCCCTTTTAAGTATCACAACAACCTCATGAAGAAGGTACCATTAATTATCTCCACTTTACAAATGAAGAAACTAAGATCTGGAGAGGATAGACTAGCCCATGGTCAAACCAAGGGAAAGTTACAAATAAACAGATTTTTAAGTAAAACTTAATGTATTTCCCATCTGTCATTCCTGACTAGCCAGGGCTCATGCCATTCCTCCTGTATGCAGTATTTCCTCCTATCTATATAAAATACATCCTTCAAGACCTAAATGAAGTGCCCCTGTGCAGAGGACTATTAGCCCTTTTCACCCTCACTGTGGAAACACTTCTGTACTTCACCATGCAGGTTACCCTTCTCTACTTTTTGGCAGGAAGATCCAAGCCTCAGGGTATATGGTGGATGGCTTTGACAAACTAGAGAAGCTGATAAACATTATAGCTGACAAGAACAAAGACACAATCACCCAGATCAAACAGGATGAATTCTCAACAAAATCAGGGAACTGATTCACAGAGAATTTCCAGAAACAACAATAAAACAGAAACCATCTTTTCCAACAGACGCTAGGAAGCTCTGTGCCCTCAGCTGAGTTCTAGTTTTCTAGAAGCCAATATCTTGATTAAGAAAGGAACACCTTTCTTCCTTCTACTCCCTTCAAGTCCCCCTGTTTCTCTATTCAGAGACTATAATATAATGAAGGCTCTGCAGCTGAAAATAAAAAACTCATCTAATATAACATCTCCCCAAAAATGCCTTCCCTGATTGCCTAGATTATAGAAATCATCCTGATAAATAAATATATCCTGCATTGGGATAAAGCAATATGGCTGGGTGTATGTGTCACTGATAAGTATCAAGAACTGCTTCCCAATATAGTTAAGGTAAAAAACACACATTTCAGACTCTTTTTGTTTAAATCATTTCACTGTTAGTGTACATAACTTGATGAACCACTTTTGTGTGAGTCATGTCAAAGTGTGTAGGAGAAGGGAAATAAATAGTGGACATCTAAGAAATTTATACCAGCTCATCCATAATCATTAACATTCTTCTTTTTTTCATGTTCCTTGCAGTTGTATGGGTCTAATTTATAATATGTTGTGTTAATGCTGGAGCTCATGCGTCCTATTTATGTTTCCATCCATATCTTCCATAGTTTAGGCTTAGCCCCTGGCCTATAGCACAACCAGCAGACAGAATACCACTAAGATGGAATCTGAGCAGCGGTTCTTGATTCTGCAGCCTCAGACTGAGCACTCTCAATCTCCCATAGACAGATAAGATGGTCCAGCAGTAAATGTTTATGACAACTGTTCATTGTTGATAAAGGCTCACTTCTTATCTCAATAAGACTATAAGGTCTATGAAGGCATGGACCATGTCTTATCCAATGATTATACCATTATCTCACAGTCTTGGATATGTATTTAGGAATGGAATACATAAAGATATAAAGAATATCAGAATTAGAAGAAATGTCAAAAACCACCTACCCTAGTCTATACCTTAACATAAAAACTATATCTTAAAATGTAGGTAAGGCACCTCACAAAAGCTTCTAGGTACTAATGAGATAATTCTCAGGGTTCAATGAATTGGTGATTACCATTATGGATATCATGATAAGACAGGATTAGATCTGATCTCCCTGAAAGATTATTAGGCTTGATAGTCAAAGGAACCCTCTGGGACTATCTTATAAAAAGTACAAGAAAAATATTTATTCCTTCTTCCAGATTAAAACCCTTAGTTCCTGAATGTGGCAATCAAATCCTTTCCCCAGAAAGCTTCTCTATTCAAAAATAAACATCTCCATTTTCTACAACAAGTTCTCATTAGGTATAAACTTATTATCTTCACCATAAGTTTCACTGCTCTATGAATAATCTAATTTGCCAATGTCCATTCTAAATGAGGCATTCAGAATTGAATTATCTGATCATACCAGGGTAATTTGGGACCATGGCCTCCCTGATATGCGACTTTCAAAGTCTCTAATGGGTCTCTTCAATTCTGACATACTTTCCCACAATGTAGATTGCAACCCATTCATGCCTACCCATCCTGTGGGAATCTAGACCCCCTTCCCAATTCCATCTCACAGGATCCTTTCAATGTGCTAGAGACTTTATTCACATTCTCCTGACTTTCCAAAGACATCAGTGAAGAACTCAGGCTATCCAAATGTCATCTCTTATTCCTGATACATGAGTGATCTACCTTCTTTTTCTTATCATGATCCATTAATATTGCACCCGTTTCTGAGTTCATGTGTTGGCAAAATTAAACTTTTCATTTCTTCCATGAAGCTATGCAATATTATGTGACTTGATGTAATTAACACAATGTCATCTGCAAACAAGAACATTTGGCATTCTTAACCATGCAGAGAGAATCATCCAGAACAATGATAAAAGATTTCAAAAGAGGTGGTTCCTTTGTCCTTGATGGTAACCATCGTTTGTTATAAAAATTTCATAGTCCATCACCATTTTTCTTTTGTTTGATGTTCTCCCTCAATTTTTATTCTTAAATGCCACTGAGATAAATTTACTTAGTTAAATCTCTTGTCAGTGTTCCTTAAATTGATTTTACACACCACTGAATCTCTCAAGTTTATTTGATATTACTCATAATGACTATCAACTTTCAACTAAAAAAAATTTACAAAATAAATGCAACCTCCAGCTGAAATATCTCCCAGTATTTGTGGACTTAAACCTGTTTTTTGAAACTTTTAGTCTCACTTTGGGTCAACAACCAAACTTTTATGAACAATCATCATAACCAATATTAATGCAATTTTTGCTGTGACTTTTCCCATTTTATGATCAATTACTCATGTAAATAATTCAGGACTGAATTATTTCAATTGCTTATCATAGCTCTTGTTATTTTTTCTTCTTCCTTTGAATAATGCTGACATTTACTCTAAAATGTTAGTGATTTAACTGTACATTGACAGTAGATGGAAGAATGACTCCACATCAATACTAACTTCTTGTCCATAAAAATATAATCGATTTCATATTTGTAACATTATTCAATGCTCACAAAATGAAGCATTGCCTTTTCTTTTTTTCAAAGAAAATATTCATGGCAAAGAGAGGAGGCTTCTGTATAGTTAACAAGTCTTTGTTCTCATTTGTGCTTCTTGATCTAGTTTTACCAATATAATTCTTAACCATAGTCAACTATTCTAACATTTGTAATGATATTAATAATCATATAGTAAGGTATATAATATTTTAATTTGAAGAATTTTACTGAGATTTTAATATAATTTCTCTTCTTTTTCAAGCATAACTGATCTTATACTCAGAGTACCTACAGGCAAATTAAAGCTACACTGATCTTCAGAAAACTGTCTTAATCTATTGTCAGAGCCATACTTGAAATTTTTATTGCATGAAGTGTTGAATTAAGACTGTATATAGGACACTGGTCTGATCTTAATGTAGCCTAAGAATACGAACTCTCTTGGTTGACATTTCATTCTGGTGACTCATACTAAGCTTCTAAACCAAACTCCAAAAGTTTTGCAAAAAAAATCACTTCCAATCTGTGATTCCTTTATTTTGCATGGTAAAATTATGGTCCATTTTAAAATAAAGTTTGAGAGAAATTGCTTGTTACTTACTTATATATTCAATAAGGATCCCTTGATTCATATATGTGATATGTACCACTTTTGTAGGGATGATAAAGTAGGAACATATGACATTTGTAATTGATGTTCTCTTAATTCCTTTTTTTTAGCATTAATAAGGTAGCAGGGTTTTTTCCTATACCTTTGGTACTTTCTCTTCCTTCAGATACCTTGTACTATCTGTCTCTCAAAGCTCTTACAAATTTTATTACCCACAGGGACAACTTCTTCTCTTTCTCTCTCTCCCTCTTTCCCTCTTTCTTTCTCTTCCTCCTTTACTCATTGAATACTTAATCTAATGCAGATGTTTTTCTTTGTCCTTTTTATAGCCATTTTTGATTTATCAATGCTTTCATCTAGCCCTGTGATGCTAAAATCCAAATGGGCTAATTTTACCATCTTAATAAAAAATTGCTTAAATTATTTTTGTAATTATTTTATATTTTTTCCTATATATAGTCCTTCTTTTCTCATCCTTGAATGTCCTCAAGATGGCTTTGCTTAGTTGGATATCTTCCCAGTTTTCTTTAAAATGTTTTTTCTCTTCACTTCTTTGACTCACAGGAATCCATCATCTTTCATGAAATTTTATAAAGGAGTATTTATTTTAGTCCGATGTTGTCTTTGGCAGTCATCTCTTTGTTTTGAAAGTGGGTCAACTAATCAATTGGAAAAATATTAAGTGCTCATGGGTAGGCAGAGCGAACATAATAAAAATGACAATACTACCCAAACTAATCTACTTATTTAGTGCCATACCAATCAAACTCCCAAGAAATTATTTTACAGATCTAGAAAAAATAGTAGCAAAGTTCATTTGGAAGAACAAAAGGTCAAGGATTTCAAGGGGATTAATGAAAAAAAAGGCAGATGAAGGTGGCCTTGCTGTACCAGATCTAAAACTATATTATAAAGCAGTGGTCATCAAAACTGTTTGGTACTGGCTAAGAAATAGAGCAGTCGATCAGTGGCACAGGATAGGTTATCAGGACAACCTAGGCATTAACCTTAACAATCTAGTGTTTGATAAACCCAAAGACCCCAGCTTTTGGGATAAATACTCACTATTCGGCAAAAACTGCTGGGAAAATTGGAAACTAGTGTGGAAGAAATTAGGGCTTGACCCATACCTAACACCACATACCAAGATAAGATCTAAATGGGTTCATGATCTAGATATAAAGAGGGACTTTGTAAGCAAGTTAGAGGAACGTAATATAGTTTATCTCTCAGACCTGTGGAGATGAAATAAATTTATGTCCAAAGAAGACCTGGAACTCCTAATTGAACACCAGATGGATAATTTTGATTATATTAAGTTAAAAAGTTTCTGTACAAATAAAACAAATGCAGACAAGATTAGGAGGGAAGCATCAAATTGGGAAATCATCTTTACATTTAATGGTTCTGATAAAGGCCTCATTTCTAAAATATATAGAAAATTGTCTCATATATATATATATATATATATATATAAAAATTCAAGACACTCTTCAATATATAAGTGGTCAAGGGATATGAACAGACAATTTTCAGATGATAAAATTAAAACCATCTCTAGTCATATGAAAAGTTGCTCCAAATCACTATTGATCAGAGAAATGCAAATTAAGACAACTCTGAGGTACCACTACACACCTGTCAGATTGGCTAAAATGACAGGAAAAGATAACGATTAATGTTGGAGGGGATGTGGGAAAACTGGGACACTGATACATTGTTGGTGGAACTGTGAACGGATCCAACCATTCTGGAGAGCAATTTGGAGCTATGCTCAAAAAGTTGTCAAACTGTGCATACCCTTTGACCCAGCAGTGTTTCTACTGGGCCTATATCCCAAAGAGATCTTAGAGGAGGGAAAAGGACTCACATGTGCAAAAATGTTTGTGGCAGCCCTTTTTGTAGTGGCAAGAAACTGGAAATTGAAAAGATGCCCATCAATTGGAGAATGGCTGAATAAATTATGGTATATGAATGTTATGGAATATTATTGCTCTGTAAGAAACGACCAGCAGGATGATTTCAGAGAGGCCTGGAGAGACTTGTATGAACTGATGCTGAGTGAAACGAGCAGAACCAGGAGATCATCATACACAGCAACAACAGTATTACATGATGATCAATTCTGATGGACATGGCTCTCTGCAACAAAGAATTGTCTCAAACCAGTTCCAATTGTTCACTGAAGAAAACCATATACACCCAGAGAGAGGGAAATGAAATATGGACCACAACATAACATTTTCATGATCTCTATTGACATTTGCTTGCATTGTGTTGCCTTTCTCTGATTTTCTTTTTTTTCTTGTAGATAGGATTTTTCTTGCATAACTTCTCAAGCATTTCAACATTATTAACATGTAGTGGACTTCCTGCCATCTAGGAGAGGGGAGGAGACTGGGGGTAAAATTTGTAATGGAAAGCTTTGTAAAGATCAATGCTGGGGAACTACCCATACATATGTTATACAAATAAAAAGCTTTAAAAAAATAATAAATAAATAAATAAAAAGAAAGTGGGTCAAATTTTGCTGATACAAATTCTTCAATGCATGAAATTATTATATTTGTTCTCAGTATTATTTCTATAATCCATTTTCTATTACTTGTTTAAATAATTTATAAAATAATTTTATGTCTACTATATACCACATTTTGTCTCTTTATATTTTCTTATTTATTCCAGATAGATATTAATACATTTATTTCTGTATATGTATATTTACATGATTGATACACTTAAATTTTAGCAAAGGATTTGAAAAAATCTTTCATGCTATCTTTTTAAACCAGACAGAGAAAAGTAGACAAGTTGATAGTATAGCTGGGTAAACTGAATGGTTAGACCTAAGGGAGAGTCATTAAAAGCTAATAGTCACCTTGGAAGGTATCTAGTAGATTGCTCCATGAATCTGTCTGTGGTTCTATCCTACTAAATATTTTAGCAGCTTCTTTAAGACACTGTTATCACATTTATTCAACTTAGAAAAGACACAGAATTGAAAGGAATAACACTAGATGCCAAAATTGGAATCCAATAAGATTTTAAGAGTTTGAGACACTGGAATAAATCTAATTACATTTAATAGGACTAATATTATTAAGTCTTGCACTTAAAATCAAAAAAGTACCTGCACAAGTGCAACGTGATGGGTGTAAAATTGGATATCACTTCCTGTTAAAAAAAAAAACTGGGGGGGGGGAATTGTAACAAACTCCAAGCTCAATATGAGTCAAAAGCATGATGAGAAAATTAGAAAAGCCAATGCAATACAATGCAATGCATTAAGAGAATAGCACTAGAACAAAAAAAAATCATCATCCTATTATATTCTGCCCTAATCAGACCATGACTGAACTGTTGTTTAGTTCTGGTTACATTTTGAAAAGAATATTAAGTTAGAAAAAATTCCAAAGGAAAAAAGCAATATGATGAAAGTTCCTTGATATTATGTTACATAAAGCTCAGGTGAAGGAATTGTAGTTATTTAGCCTGAATAGCAAAAGATTTAGAGAAACCATAATGGCTCTCATGTAATATTTGAAGCTATACAATGAAGAAGAATTTAACTTGTTCTGGTTGGCCTGAAAGGATAGGAATAAGAACAGCAGAAATTGCAGAGGAAGAGTTAGGTTCAGAGGAAAACGTTCCTAACTATGAGGAAAAAAGTAAAGAATATCAAGAAGCAAGGAGGTGGTCAAGATGGTCATAAGTGACATGTTGCAGAGAGGTGAATTACTTGCTCTAATTGTTTCAGGCAAAAGATAAAAGGGGTCAATACTGTTTTAAAAACTCACTTAAATTTATACATTTGCTATATGTCTGGGTCACTGACTTTTCCTCAAACCTTTCAAAACATCATTTTACTTAATAACTTACTTTAAAGATAATGAATATTATACATGTGGCTGACATCTTAGAGTTATAGACATAAAACAAAGAGTGAAGTTAGGAACAGTGATAAGATATAAAAATAATCTCCAGTCTTTATAATACTGCTCTAAAAGCATTTGAATCATTTGTTCTGGTTATTTTCCCCTTTTTGATATTGAATATTTATATCTAAAATGTGCCTGTCCCACTCACATAGAAATGCTATTAAATCATTACTAAGTAACATTTTCAAAAGGTTTTGAAAAAAATAAGTTTTAAGCATTCTTAACAAAAAAATATATTTGGACACCTTAATTGAAAATATTGCCTGAATACAAATGTTCCCCATACAATTAAAAAGATAATACAGTCTGCCCATTTCTATTCATGTTTTGGCAAAGAGCAAAACTATCCATTAATTTGCTCTCAAATTCACAGCAATCTTCAGGCTACAAAGGAGATGCAGAGAGAAAGAAAAATAGACACCTGTAGTTTTGAAACATTTCATACTCTTGCTTCTCCTCCCAAATATCAGATTCTTCAGTTTTCTTTGTTGGATAATCATCAATGCCATTCTCTCTAGCAAGTGGGTATTTCTAAAGTCTCTGTCATGAGCCCTCAGCTCTTTTCTCTTTACACTCTCATCAACTATTTAATTGTTTTCTCCATACAAGTTATTCCCAGATTTAAAACCACAGTCCTAATTTCTCTGTTGAGCTATGATTGTCCATTATCAGTTGTTTAATTGGACATTTGGAATTGGATTGGTTGTAGGCAAAACTCACACTGACATGTCCAAAACAAGTCATTTTCTTGCTTCCTAAACAAAACCTTTTCAAAACTTTCCTATTTTTATCCAGATCATCCTCTTAATCATTCAAAATTGCAACCATGGCTTCAACTCAATCCTTCTAGTCTCTTATCTCAGTTGCTAAGCATTATCATTTTATGCACATAACATCTCTCACATATATTCCCTTTTTCTCCACTCACATGGCTGCCATGCAAGTTCAGCCCTTCATCACATCTTGCCTCGAATATCACAAGGTCTCCTCATTGATCGCTTTGCCTCAACCCTCTCCCCTCTTTAATCCCTCCTCCACACTGCCACATAAGTGATTTTTTTAGGCACAAATCTCACCATGTCATTCTCCTAATCAATAAACTTCAGTGGCTCATTTTTAACTGTGCCATCAAATATAAATTCACTGATTTTGCTTTAAAAGTCCTTTATAGCTTGTCCTCAACCTGCACTTACCAATTTATTACACAATACTCCACATATTGTACAGTACAGCCAAATTGACTTAATTGCTTTTCCTCATCAACATCCTTTCACCTTCAATTTCTATTCCTTTGCACCAGATGTTCCTTCTACTGAGAACTGAATTCATTTTCTGTTTTATCTCTAGAATTCTTAGCTCCCTTCAAGATTTAGTTTAGCTCCACCTTCTACGTGAGAATTTTCCTGGTCCTCCCAGCAAATAGTGCTTTTCTCTTCAAGGTTACCTTGAATTTGCTTGGTGTGTGTTTTATGTGTACGTAGAAATATGTATATTGTAAGCATTCGAAAGTAAGTATTTTGAAGGCAGGGAATTTTTTTTATCTTTTAACCTTTTACCTTCAAATCCCTAGTGCCTAGCATAGTTTCTGACTCATAATAGGTGCTTAATAAGTATTAAGCAATTGATTCATAGATCTGATATAGACACCAAGGAAATGAACACAGGGTGGATATTAAAAGTACCAATCAACTGGAGAGGATCCTAAATTGAAGGGGCACTGGAAACTAAGCGCTGGGGAATAATCATCAATGGACCTCTATACTGGGATTGGCCATATGAATACTGGGTCAGACATCAGAAAATTAAACACAAAAGACTGAATACTAATAGGTAGAAACCAAAAAGAATGTTCACTGGGGCTAACATCAAGGGGACTGGATACCAGGAATCTACATCAAGAGGACAGGTTACTAGGAATATCAACTAGGAAATTGGAGTAGACACTGGAATGAGTGTTAAAGGGGTTGGACATTGGAGTTAAATACCATGGGAACTGACATTGGAGATCAGGTGCTAACAAGGCTGGCCACAGGAAAAACAAATAATAGGAACCAAGCTATCAGCAATGAAAAAGAAGGGAACACAAGAAGCTTCTTAATAAATTATAACTGAAACAGGTAAAAAGCAAAGTAGTTCTGATTTGCAAAAGTGGACAGTTTTGAGCCTCAGTTTCCTCATCTGCATAATGGAGAGAACACTTGCCACTACCTAACTCCTAGAGTCATTGTAAGGCTAAAATGGAATTGTGTAAAGCACTTTGTAAACCCAAAAGTGCTACAGAACCACACACATGATTATTGATATAGAAATTATCATCTTGGAACTATAATTATGAAGTTTTTTGTTTTCTTCAAAAACACATACAACATTGGTCTGTTGTCTCCTTAAGAAAGACTTCTCAACTATGCCTAATTTTCAGATACTTTAATAAGTGATCACACTATTTTTATATTGCATAAAAGTCAAAATATTTTACTGTGGTAGTTAGTACAATGAAATTATTCAGCCTGAAGAACAAATTGGTAAGATTAATCAACAGTGTTACTTTAAATGTTAAATCTATTCTTTTCCATTTATGAATAAAGAAAACATAAGTTTAAAAATAATGGAAGTTTTTAACCTGCATGATCCTTTTTATTTCAAATTTTTGACTGCCATCAATGGTTCACTGTAGCCTTTATTATGCACATTAATTTGCCTGCATACACATAGGATGACATACACATTTCACACACATACACACACACACACACACTATTCATATGCATAGGATGAAAACCTAAAGAAATGCATTCCAGATTTTATCTTCCTTTAACTTAAACTAAAGCATAGAATGAGTCATTCTTGGATTGGTCTTCTAAGTATAAGGTCACTCAAAGACAAGCCCCTGGAACTGAAGGGGGAAGTGGGTTGAAGGGAAATAATATTTTCAATCCTCAAAATATAATGTAGCAGTGGTATATTTATATGTGTGTATATATACACATATACTATAAACATTGATGTGCATATATATTATGAATGTGGACACCATTATTGGCCTTCATTAAAATATAGTAGATCAATCAGGTTAGACAAAAATGAATCAGAAACAAAATGACTCAGGAACCTGTATTCAATAAACTAGAAAATATGAGTAACATAGGAAAGAAATATCTATTTGATTAAAAATTTCTAGGGAAACTAGAAAGCATTTTGGAAGAAATCAGGCTTAGATTAATATCTTGTGTGCTACTGCACAATAAGTTAAAATGGATGCATAATTTTAATATGAAAGATGATATTATAAAAATTAGAAGATTTATCTGAGTTCTCCCAAATTGGGGAAGATAGTAGTCAGAAGCAAAATATTTTTGAAGATGGACAGGATGAAAGGAGAGAAAGTAAGATAAACAGTGGGAAAATATAATGGAGGGAAATACATTTGAAAATAAAAAGCTTTAGTAATTAAAAAAAAAAGAAAACAGGGGCAAGTAGGTGGTGCAGTGGATAGAGCACCAGCCCTGAAGTCAGGGAGACCTGAATTCAAAAATGACCGCAGACACTTAACATGTCCTAGCTGTGTGACCTTGGGCAAGCCACTTGACCCCGATTGCCTCAGCAAAAAACCAAAAAAAGAAAAAAAGAAAGAAAGAAAAGGAAACAACTCCTCAAAAATTAGATTTTGGGCAAGTTGAATCAAATGTCATTATAAGGCACTAAGATAAAATAAAACTAGAAAAAATAGAAGAGAATCTGAAACATTGCAATAGAAAAACAACTGATCTAGAAAACAGATAATGGGGAAACAATATAAGAATTATCAGACTATTTGAAAGTTAAGATAAAAAAAAAGACTTTGGATACACTAATATAGGAAATTACTAAGGAAATTTGTCCTGAAGTTCTAGAATAAGAAGAGAAAATAGAAATTGAAAGAATCCACTGATCACTACCTAAAAAGATCCTAGGAAGAAAACTTACAGGAATGTCATGGTCACATTTCACATTCCCAGGTGAGAGAGGAATTATTAAGGAAAAAAGATTAAATATGATGGAAAAAGCAATCAGGATTTTACAAAATCTAGCAGCTTATACACTAAAAGACTACATATCTTGGAACATTATATTTCAAAAAGCAAAGGAGTTGGGACTGCATGCAAGAATAACTTATCCAACAAAGTTAAATATAATCCTGAATGAAAAAAGGGATATTTACATGAACTGAAAGATTTTCAGTTATTTGTAACAAAAAACCCAGAACTCAATGGAAAATTTGATATAAAAGGTCTAAAAGCAATATAAGGAAATCATTAAAGACTAATTATAAGGCGCCAATTAAGGTCAAACAATTTACTTATGACATAGAAAACTATTATTAATGTTAGTAATTATTGTTAGTAGTTGTAATAGTTATGGTATATGAATGTTATGGAATATTATTGCTCTGTAAGAAACGACCAGAAGGACGATTTCAGAAAGTCCTGGAGAGACTTGCATGAACTGATGCTCAGTGAAGTGAGCAGAACCAGGAAATCATTATTCACGACAACAACAATACTATATGAGGATCAGTTCTAATGGACATCACTCTCTTCAACAATGAAATGCTTCAAACCAGTTCCAATTGTTCAGTGAAGAGAGCCATATACACCCAGAGAGAGGGATGTGAAATGTGGACCACAACATAACATTTTCATGTTCTCTATTGAGGTTTTCTTGCATTGTATTTCCTTTATCGGATTATTCTTTCTCGTAGATACGATTTCTCCTGCACAAAAAAATGATGTGTGGCAATAACTATACATATATTCGATTTCTTAAGTATTCTAACATAATTATGTAGTAGATATCCTGCCATCTAGGGGAGGGGTGGGGAATAGGGGGGAAAAATTAGTAACAGAAAGCTTTGTAAGGGTTAATGTTTAGGAATTACCCATACATATGTTTTGCAAATAAAAAGTATTAATAAAAAAAGTAGTTGTAATAGTATTCTTAAAACATTACTAAGGTAGTTTGAAAGAAAGGTTGGGACTGAGTTCTGTATGATGAAATGGTTCTACAAAAAGAAAATTGTAGGAAAAGTTAAAAAGGAGAAATTATAAAACTATGGTGTGAAATTTAAAAAGTCTTATAGAGGAAACAGATGGGAGAGGAGGGCTGGTTCTGTTGGATACTTATTCTCACCTGTGTTGAAGAGGAAACAACATGTATATAAATATATATATATATATGTATGTATGTATGTATGTATAGGAATTGGTATAGGAATCTTCTGAACTTTTAGAAAGGTGAGGAAACTGGGTGATAGGGTGGAGAAGGGGTTTTCAGAAGGGAGCTTAGATTGAGATTAAGTGAATTTAAAGGGTAAAATAAGGAATAAGAGGGTAAGGGGGAAAGATTAGGTAGTAAGGAAAATAGTGACTAAACAAGGTAGATGGAGGGAAATTCACAAATAGTAATTATAACTTTGAATATGAATGGAATGAACACATCCAAAAAATAGAAATGGATAACAGAATGAACTAAAATTAAAAATCCAATATTACTATTTATAAGAAACACATTTTAAAATGAGTGACACCTGCAGAGTTAAAATGGAGAGTAGGAATAAAATTTAATATACCTGATACAAAAATAAAAGGCATGGGTAGCAAATATTATCTCAGACAGTTATTGCTAAAATGGATTTAATTAAAAGATATTTTTAAAAAGTAACTTTATTTTTGTAAAAGGCACCATAGACAACAAAACAATACTGAACCTATATGCACCAAATACTATAGCATCTAAAAATTTTTTAAAGTTAAGTGAGTTACAGATGGAGCTAAATAACCGTACTATGCTAGTAGAGGACTTTAATCTTCCCCTCTCAGAATGTAGTACATCTAACAAAAAAAAAGAAGTAAAAGAATAGAGTTTTAGATAAATTAGATATGATACACATTTGGAGAGAATTAAATGGAAATAGAAAGAAATATGCTTTTTTCTGAATAGTTCATGGTATCTTTACAAAGATTAAATACAACTTAGTACATAAAAATTTTACAGTTAAAATCCGAAAATTATCAAAACTATCTAGTACTTGCTAAGAAATTAAAAGGTAGATCAATGAAATAGAAAAGACATACAATTCAGAGTAGCAAATAAACATAATAACCTTGTATTAGAAAACTATAAAGACTTAAGATTTTGGAATAAGAATTCATTACTTGGTAAAAAAAAAAACATTTCTTGAGAAAACTGGAAAGCATTATGGCAAAAACTGAGCATACATCAATATCTTACACCATTTACCAAGATTAGGTTAAAATAGATATATAACATAGATATAAAAAGAAATTTTATAAGAAAATTAGAAGAACATGGAACTTATCAGACATGTGGATAGGTGAACATTTTATGAATAAACAAGAGTTAAAAATGTTAGCTCTAAAATGGATAACTTCAATTACATTAAATTAAATACTTTTTATATAACAATGTAATAAATGTAATAAAAATCAGAAGGAAAGCAGAAAATTTGGAGGGGGGATTTATAACAGTTTATCAAATAAAAGTCTCATATCTAAATAGCTAATGAACCTTGTCAGATCTATAAGAACATGAGTCATTCTCCAATTGATAAATTGGACAGGCAGTTCTAGTTGTCCAATGAAAAAATTGAAACAATTTATAGTTAAATAAAAAATTCTACAAATCACTATCTATAAGATAAATGCAACTTTAAACAACTTTGAAATATCATTTTACATTGACCAAATAAACTAAAATGATAGAAAAGGAAAATGACAAATGATAGAAATGATGTAGAGAATTATGAACTCATCAAACCATTTTGGAGAGGAATTGGGAATTATGTCTATTAAATTACCTGTGCCATTTGACTCGGCAATACCACTACATGGTCTATTTTCAAAGATTATAGAGGACCACAGGTAGTGAGGAATACTGGGTGAGGTATAAGATCCTTTAGCCCAGTAAGGAACCCTGCTGACAGGTTTTTTTTTTGGATTTCCCATTCCCCCTAAGAGTGTCTGGAGCTTCCTGAGAAGTCAGGGGGAATGACAACCTGTATTGTACTTGAAGCAGAGTTATGTTAGCATGGCAAGTAAACATCAGCACACAGTAGCAAGTTGATTATGTGCATGAACAGCACATGTGCAATATGCTATAGCTATAAAAGTGAATTGCACAGGGTATATAAGGCTGAGGATTTTTTGAATAAATGGACTCTTGCTTCTCTATCCTCATGAGTTCTGCCTCATCACTCCTCACTCATGATCAGGACTTGGGCTGGTACTGAAATCCTCCCATGAGTAGGTCCATACAATTGGCGCCCGATGTGAGGTTCTTGAGACACACACAAGCTTGGCTGATGCAAACAGTGTGAGTTTGGGTGAAGAATCCCCAGTATCCAGAAACAGGGGAAGTTTAAACTGGCAGCAGGAATATTTGACAAGGGCTAATCTAGTTATTTTCATTTTCCAGCTGAAATGAGGCAACCACAAACAAAAGAACCTCCCTCTTAAGGGAAGTATGAAAAATGTTTGGTTATGTTAATAAAAAATAAAGGTTTGTTAGTAACTCAGCAGCAGATCTTAAATATTGTGGAGTGCACATCTCCATGGCTTCCTAAGGAGGAGATATTGGAGCCAGAGAAGTGTAAGATAGTGAAAGAAAAACTAAGTGAATACTACTATGGGTCCTAGCTCAATCCCCGAGCACACCTTCCCTATGTACAATGTAATAAAATTAGCTTTGAAAGATACCACATATTAGCAAAAAAAAAGAGAGCTTTTAGTGTAGGTGCCAAACAAAGGAGGGTGAGGAAAATAAACAAAAAGAAGGTGATGACAATTCTAAAGAGTGTGACACATTAAACAAAGACAAAGATGGCACTAGAGGTTTGAAGGGTATGGTACTTCCCCATTTCTCAGCCTCCCTCCATTTCCCCCTGTGCCTGTGCCTCGGTTGTATCTCTTTCCCCCCTTCCTGACTTACTACTTTTTCATCTTCCTCCTTCAACTCTGCATTTGTGAGTAGGAGATGAAAGAGTGGGAAGGGTAGGGGCATCATCAGCACTGCCACACAGCCATCTAGTCCTCCTATATCCTGCTTACTGGAGTCACTGGTTAAGGCAAAGGAGGAGGGACAGGATATGTTTGGATTGAGAATGGAAGCATACCCTGTAATTGAAGAATCGGACCCCAATGAACCTCCAGGTCAAATCAGGACAAGACACTCCTTTTAATCTAGAAGTTATCAAAGATCTAAAAAAAGGCTAGTACCCTCTATGGGCCTACATCATCGTATGTTAAGATGCTGTTAGAGAATTTGGCTTATGAAATCTTAACCCCTAATGAGTGAAAATCTATAGCAAAAACAGCACAACCAGACCAAAGCCTTATCCTTTACCCAGTGCTTGTGGCTAGATGTTGGGTGCTTTCTAGAGCTCCCAAGTTGGGGTGACAAAATATACTATGCTTATAGAGCCTCCACATTGGAGTGACAAAATATACTATGCTTTCTAGAGCCTCCACACTGAGGGGAATAAAATATCTCTGGAGGATCTTGGAACCAGCCCGAGTCCTTGGTCTTAGTAGAGAAGTGATGAAGCAAGACTCACATGGATGGTCAAAACATGGAGTCCGTTTATTCCAAATTCCCTCCACCTTATATACCTAATACCCTTATATCATCTGCCTACAATAGCAAGTTGTTTATGTGGTCCCACATGTGCAGGATCCTATAGTTAGGTAAGTTATGTATTACATAAGCATAGGGTATATAAGGCTGAGGATTTTTTTTGAATAACTGGACTCATGAGTTCTGCCTCATCAATCCTCACCCATGATCAGGATGCAGGCTGGTACTGAAGTCCTCCCAAGAGCAGGTCTGGACAAAAGGTAATTAAGTAAAAGGGGAAAGAACCTCTCTATTGTAAACTGTCTATAGCAACCCTCTTTGCAATGGCAAAGAACTTAAAATTGCAGGAATGACCCTCAATTCGGGAATGCTTGAACAAGTTGGGTATGTAATTGTGATGAAATACTACTGTCATATAAGAAATGATGAACTCAATGATTTTAGCAAAACATGAAAAGACTTGTACAAAATAATGAAAAGTGAAATGAACAGAACCAAGAGAATATTATACAAAGTAACAACAATATTATTTAAATAATAACTGAATAAATAAGTTATTTTCACTATTAAAAATCCCCAAATTAACTATAAAAGACATACAAAGAAAGACACTATCTACATCCAGAGAAATAACTAAATAGTGAAAATATCTGTAGAATAATTTTATATATACATAGACCTATTTGAGCTAAATGGTAGCCAACTTTAGGATAAAGAAAAAGGAAGAAAAAAAGAAATTTACCTGATAATTTTGTTGGAATAGCAAGCTGGGCAGAGAAAATCTACAATTTCTTATGCAATCATCTTTTTTAATTGTACTGTGTTATGGAAATGCTTGTCATTCCATAAATCAAAAATAAAATTTAATAATGGAAAAAATGAAGGTGAATAACTAGTGTGTTCCAAGGAAAAGAGAAAGACAGTACAAAAGAACAAAGCAGATAGTAGATAGCATGAGGAAGAGAAACATTATGGTAACTAAACCTATGAGAGTTTACTATGTCACCAAGTGAAAGGATAGAGGGTGAAAAAGAGAAGGGATCCTAGAATAAAGCATAAATAGATATATTTCTGGAAGACTTGTACTTGAAAGTATTCAAAAATTTGGGTCAATGTTTTTTGTTATCCTTGAAAGACCCTACAGAGAGAAAACGTTGTATTAGATAATGCCTAAATATCAGACCTCAGTTGGTTTTGAGAAAATAAAACCATAATAGAAGAATCTGTGACCAGAAAGAACATGACTATATATTAAATGAAAGCCTTGTTTAATAAAGTATGAAATGTGAATGGTCATAGCTGAGCACAGCTTTTTTTAGAAAATCCAGAAGCATTTGGGAGCCAAAATGGTGGATACTTAAAAGGCATTGCAGAAATAGTCTTGTGATAGAGAAAGTCATCTGCACCCAGAGAGAGGATAGTGGGGACTGAGTGTAGAGCCCAACACAATATTTTCACCTTTTTATTGTTGTTTGCTTGCTTTTTTATTTTCTTTCTCATTTTTTCCTTTTTGATCTGATTTTTCTTGTGCAGCATAATAATTGTGGAAATACATATAGAAGAACTGCACATATTTAACCTATATTGGATTACTTGTTGTGTAGGCGAGGTTTTTGGGAGAAGGAAATGTGAAAAAAATTTGGAACACAAAGTTTTCCAAGAATGAATGTTGGAAATTATCTTTGCATATATTTTGAAAATAAAAAGCAATTATTTTTTAGATGTACTGCATTGAGCTCTTCTCTTCAAACTTCTTCATAAAAATTTGGAAAAGGAACCAGACTGAATCTTGATGGGGAAATGCACACACATTCACAGACACACAAAAAAATCTTGATGAATCATTTGTTTGGTTTTTTTAATCTTTTTTTATTAAAGCTTTTTATTTACAAAACATATGTATGGGTAATTTTTCAACATTGACTCTTGCAAAACTTTCTGTTCCAAATTTTTCCCTCCTTCCCCCCACCCCCTCCCCTCAATGGCAGGTAGTTCAATACATGCTAAATATGTTTAAATATATGATAAATCCAATATATGTATACATATTTATACAATTATCTTGCTGCATAAGAAAAATCAGAACTAGAAATTAAAAAAAAACTGAGAAGGAAAACAAAATGCAAGCAAACATCAACAGAAAGCATGAAAATGCTATGTTGTAGTCCACACTCAGTTCCTACCGGCCTCTCTCTGGGTGTAGATGGCTTTCTTCATCATTGAACAATTGGAACTGGTTTGAATCTGATGAATCATTTGTGCAGGCCAGCTCAGTGTACAAAGAAAAGGAAGGTACATTTGGGGCCAGGAGTACAAAAGTCTCCAAAACCCAGTGAGAGGTTATACATCTGAAAAAGAGAAGTAACATCAGATCCATAGCAGACCAATGCAGCAAGAACAGGTACAGAATGGCACTCAGCACCCTGTTCTGAGCCACAGTATAAGTGAGACTGAGTCCTCTTTATAAAAATACTAGAGTTATAGAGAAACTTGAAAGTCCAAATAAAGGAATGAAGATATGCATAAAAAGGTAAATATCAATAAACAATGATAAAAGATTAAACCAGAATAAATTGCGTGCCTTCAAATTTGAGAAGATGATAGATGCATCCCCTCTAAAAACTACCATCAGTCTTCCTAGGATGAGCTAATTATACAAAGAATGGAAGTGGTTATATTATGTTTTAATTTTCTTAAGAATGAAAATAGAAAGGAAAAGTCAAATACTGTGGTGGAGCAGGAAATATAGAAGAAATTCTTACATAATAAGGATCACGAATAGATATCTATGCAAACAAGAAGGAAAGGAATGAGGGGAGTAGTTAACACCTAAACTTTATTCTCATCTGAAATCATCTAACACAGAAAGAATACACACATAAATACCCACATAATTGAATTCAGAAATACATTTCACTCAATGGGGAAATAGGAGAAAAGCGGGGGGGGGGGAAGGGAAAGAGGAAATTAAAGGGAAGATTAAGTAAGGGAGGGATAAGTGCTAAATAAAATAAACTCTAAGGATGAACAAAAAATATGTGTGTGTATTTCTTTATGAGGTAGAGGTGTAATAGATTCCCATAAACTGAAAAATGGATGAACATATTATGGTATATAAATATGAAAGAATAGCAGAGTCCTGAACTTTTATCAGCAAAATAATCAACCAGAATTCTATAGAAATAAGGATGAAATATCCTACCTACCTTGGTGATTATTGTGAAAATTTTGCTTTAATTGACTATACCTGCTTGTAATGGGAGGAAATACTCCACAGCAAACATTCAAAATGGTTATCAGACAAAGAAAACTAAAACGAGAATGAATGAGCTCCTCTCTCTAGGGCGGAACTACACAAGGAGACTTTCTGTTTCTTTTTTTTTTCTTTTCTTTTTTAAATAATAGCTTTTTATTTTCAAAATATATGCAAAGATAGTTTTTAACATTCATCCCTGCTGTACAAAGAGACTTTCAAAAGCCCATAGAGATTCTGGTCAGAAGTATCAAAGAGGTTTCAAGTCAGCCCAATCTCTAGGAAACAAGGCCTAAAACCACTAGTTTCTTAGCCCTGGTCTTTCAGAACTACAGCAAGGGGCAAAGTTCACTCCCAATAGGCTACCACATAAAGAGAATTATTTGAGAAAGAGGTATATGTGCAAAGTATGCAGCTTTCAAGGAGCCCAGGAATCTTGAAGCCATCAGCAATTCTGATATCCAACAGAGCCATGGCAAGTGACTTCCATAGCACCTGATGAATGACTGTATCAGTGAATCACAACATAGTCTTTTCACTTTTTTGTTGTATTATTGTCTGTTTTGCTTTTTTTCTTTCTCCTTTTTCCCTTTTGATCTGATTTTTTTTGCATAGCATAATAAATGTGAAAATATGTTTAGAAGAATTACACGTTTGACTTTTATCGGATTACTCATTGCCTAGAGGAAGGGGAAGATGAAGAAGGAGAGAGAAAAACTTGGAACATAAGATTTTGCAAAGATGGATGTTGAAAACAATTTTTGCATTGCATGTATTTTGAAAAATAAAAAGCAAGAAGATAAGGGAAGAATCCTTGGGTGTGGGTAGGTTAAGTAATAGCAAGGCAAATTGTGGAGCAGAATTTAATTAAAGAGTCAGCAGGGATAAGGACTTGTGTATGTATATAGAATGTATGTGTGGATGTATGTATATATCTTACACATGGATACATAAATATATCTTTTCTTAACTGTAGCTTGCTTGGTGGGTATGTAGGGGACAAAAAGAGGAAAAAAGAATAAAGTAAATAAGATGCACAGGAGAGAACCAAAGAATAATGTGCAAGGAGGTAAAGGAAAAAATGGGTATTCATGCATATAATTTCTTCTACTTATATATACCCTTTCTTGATATGGTAATTGTTATATATTCTGAATCCTCCTTGATGTTCTACTGGGCACATGACAATGTTCTCTTTTGTTTTGTTTTATATTCTTTTTCTGTTTTTTTCTTACTTTGTTTTTTTTTCAAATAAAATAAATATCAAAAAATAAAAAATTTAAATAAAAAGCTACTAAAAATAAATAAATAAATAAATAAATAAACCATGTATCCATTTTGACTTGATGGCCTATACCTAGTATGGGCCTTATTGTTTCCATTTTCCCCAAAAGGTTTTGTCAAATAGTGTATTTTTATCCAAAACTTTTTGTCAAATAGCAAGTCATATAATGAGTTTTATCTCAAATCTGGTCTTTGTGTTTTTCAAACACAAGGTTAGTATGATCATTTATTACTGTGTTAAACCATGTCTTATACTTTCTTAGTATCCCATAGAAACTACCAAAATTCTTGGCATATATTAAAAAAACAAGAAAATACACAAAACATAAGAATTGGACTCCTAGATCAATGCCTTGTTGTGGCAGAGTATCTTATACAGTTCAATGAAATCATAAGCTATGCTGTACAGAATTACTCGAGAGACAACTAGTGAAGAGTTCTGACAAAAGGTGATATGCTAAAGACAAAAACAGAAAATCATTCCAGTATGTTTGCCAAGAAAACTCCACTGATAGATTTGACACCAGAAAATGAGCTCCTCAGGTTAGAACATGTCCAACATGCTACTGAGGAAAAACAGAGGACAATTACAAGTAGCTCCAGAAAGAATCTAATTACTGGTCCAAAACCAAAAGGACTCTCCGTGGCAAATATGTCTGGTGATGAAAGGAAAGTTCAATCCTATAAAAATCAAAACTGCATCAGAACATGGAAGGTAGGATCTATGAACCAAGGTAAGCTAGATATGGTCAAATAGGAGATAGAAAGGTTAAACTCTAAATAGATCTTCACAATATTGAATAAAAGGCAGCAACAAAATACATGCCAAAGGAAAATAAAAAGAGCAAGAAAGGAAAATGGTTGTCTGATGAGGCTTACAAATAGCTGAGGAAAGAACAAAATGGAAAGGGAGAGATATATCCAACTGAATGCAGAATTCCAGAGAATAGCAGGAAAGATGAAAGGGTTTTTTAAAGCAATGCAAAGAAACAGAAGAAAATAACAACAAGAAAACAAGAGATCTCTTCAAGAAAATTAGAGATATCAAGATAATTTTACCCACAAAAAATGGGCATAATAAAAGACAAAAACTTAGGGACATAACAGAAACAGAAGAGATTAAGAAGCAGTAGCAAGAATAGACAGACGAACTACACAAGAAAGGTCTAAATGTTATTGGTAACCATGATGGTGTGGTTAATGATCTAGAGAAAGGTATCCTGGAGAATTCAGTCAAGTGGACCTTAGGAAACACTGCTAACAATAAGACTGGTAGAGATGATGGAATTCCAGCTGAGCTACTTAATATCCTAACATGATTTTGTTGAATTGTCACATTCAAAATGCCAGCAAATCTGGAAAACTCAACATTGGCCACCGGAAATAGTGGGATAAGAAGGAGACACAGGGTCTGGAGGAGGAGAGGGAGAAAGACAAAGTGAAAGCACTTCAGTGACTAAAAGCAAATCTGGAATCTCAAGGCTGTTTGCCTGGGATTCTTTTAGCTACAATTTCCCAAGAGGCTCCTGAATATGAGGACAAATACAAGCAGAGCATTTCACAGAAGCTGGTAAGTAGAGGTAATTAGGTAAGGGAGAAGGAACTGAAGAAAGCAGAGGAACCAGAGAGGAAGGTGTTAAAGCAAAATAGAAAACTGAAGGCTAAAGCAAGAGACAGATAGGACTAAAGAAATAAAAGAGAAAATAAAGTGATGAAGCAAAGAAAGAATTGGGAGGGGAAAGATTGAGTTGATGCTGACAGAGGATTGAATTTTAGTGGTTGGATCCATCAGCCTACTCCAGATTCTTCTCTGCTATCACTAGCCTTAAATCTTTCAATTTCTGATAACTTAAAGTCGTAGTGGGACCATGATTCCCCAGCTGAATTAGTTGTGGTTGAATCAACTATCCCAGAACTGAAATCTCTTGCTTTTTTGTCATCCATGACTCAGAAGGGATGGTCTCCTTTATCCCTTGCTGCTGAGGGAGTAACATTTGGTAGGCTGTTTTTGCTATTTTAGGCTCGTGTGTGTGTGTGTGTGTGTGTGTGTGTGTGTGTGTTTTCATTCTAGCTTTAAATCTTTTAGTTCAAAGATGACTGAGATTTATCCTCTCTCAGCTTTTTAAAGGTATGATCTCCAAGAATGTCCTTTCCTAAAGTTTCATTTGCTTTTCAGAAGTTCCCTTCAAGAGGTCATATGCTTCAGCTAGATAGCATAGTCCCAGACCTGGCACTCATTTTATGACTCTAATTAGGGTTCTGGGGTCTCTACCAAGAGTCCCTTTCTGACTTCTCAAGATGTGAATGGATGCCAGTTTCTCAGGAGCAGAATTGCTGGTCAGTTGATGGCTAAGGAAAAGGAAAAACCAAATTTTGGTGGATTTCAATGCTTTGAAATCAATGCTTTGTAGCCCCGAGAGGACACAGAATTCCTTCATCAATCCTTGCTTCCTATGATTGAGTTCCCAAGTCCATTCTCCCCCATTTGAGGTGCAGCTGCCAATGAATTTTGTTCTCTGACCCCAGTTCAAAAGCAAATGGGGGAAAGAATAAGGACTAGGCCTGGAGCCCCTTTCTTCTTCCCTGAACAAATTGAAAGGTGATGTAGTGTAATTTCCTCCTAATGCCTCTGATAAGACTACAACTAGGGCCAAAGACAAGATTGCTGCTATTACCACACCCGTAACTTCCCCTCCCATATGAATCAAAAAACAGCTTGGTTTACACAAACACCACACACACACACACACACACACACACACACACCATATTTGATTTATTACCTCACATCTCCGTAAGGACCATAGAGGCTAGGGCATTAGGTATTAAGCCCTCAATTCTAGTTTAACTCATTCTATTTCCCCTCTTTCACTCTACCTTTTGAGGAGAATAAATTGTAAAAAAGGAATGAAGATATCTCAATGTTAAGAAATGAAAACTATCATCTTTCAACATTAGAGAAGAATGACTTTTGTCATTCTTGTCATTTTATCATTTAGGACTTTTGTAAAGAAACAAAATGAATGGGGGTGGAATGGGAATGGAATCCTGACAGGAAAAATCCTAGCATCACTAAGAAATAAGACAGAGGGTCATTCAGAGATAGGGACTGATGATTTTTTAAAGTGGATTCAACAGGAGGATTTCAGAGAGGATTGGAGAGACTTGCATGAACTGATGCTGAGTGAAATCAGCAGAACCAGGAGAACATTATACACAGCAACAAGACTATACGATGATCAATTTTGATGGATATGGTTCTCTTCAACAATGATGTGATTCAAACCAGTTGTGCTGCGATGAAGATAGTCATATACATCCAGAGAGAGGCCTGTGGGAACTGAGAGTGAACCACAACACAGCATTTTAACGCTTTCTGTGAATATTTCCATGCATTCTGTTTTCCTTCTTAGGTTGTTTTTTTTTCTCCTTCTCTTTCTAGATCTGATGTTTCTTGTGCAGTAAGATAACTGTATAGATATGTATACATGTATTGTATTTGTCATATAATTTATCCTATCTAGCATGTATTAGATTACCTGTCATCTAGGGGTGGGGGTGGGGGGAAGGAAAGGAAAAGCTTGGGGAAAAAAAAGGTTTTTTGCAAAGGTCAAAAAAAAAAGAAATTTTATAAACATAAAAAAATAATAAAATAAAATGGATTCAACATCTCTAAGAAGCCAAGAAGATAGTCCAAGCTGGGGTCCCTCGGGAGTTACATACAAGTTCATAAAAGCACAGAATATTTGACTTCAACATGGATACAGATTCACAAAAGTTTATATTCAGTATTGATGTTTATTAAATGAAATAAGATGCTAATAGCTACAATTTTGTATACTTACAACAGGGAGATGGGAAGAAGAAGGAATACTACAGAATAAGCTCTCATGGAAGAAAAATCAATGTGCTTTTCCCCATTTGTTCTGATTTTTCTTTCACAACATGACTACTATGGAAATGTGTTTAAAATTACTGTACGTGTATAACCTATATATTCAGGAAAGTTTATTTTCAGCACTGATATTTATTAAATAACTAAGATACAAGCAGCTACAATTTTGTATACCTGCAACATGGAGATAGGAAGAAAAAAAAATACTACAGAAAAAGCTCACATGGAAGAGAGAGCAAAAAAGGAAGAGTCAGTTTAGAATTTGGCAATCCACATGCTTTTAGGCTTAAGGTTACCATGCTGTAGATTATTTTTATTTTCAGGTTTTCTGAGTTTCTTTATTTTCACGCCTATTGTCACCTGGAGAGATAGGGAAACATATTAGAGAAATAAAAAGAGTAAAAAGGAAGTTTATTCAGGATAGGTTAGGAGAGACATGAGCATTTTTATAGGAGTAAAAAATGAGTGAGTAGAGATAGAAAATAAGTCAAAAGTGGAAAAAGAGAAGAACAATCTGTTCAAGGAGACAAGTGGGCCTTCCTAATAAGTAAGGCTACTTCATCATGTGAGATAAGGATGAAGGAGAAAATGCAGCAAAAGGCATCTGAGTAATAGAAAATAAGAAAGAATAAAGTAGAGTGCATTCATGGTGAATAGTCTCAATTCTCTCTATAAAATATGAGCCCAGATATGAGAGAGTAGATGGAAAGGGATCCTTTGGGAGGCTTGAGACAATATGAAAATTTGGCTACAAAGTTAATAAAGAAGGTCAAATAGGATGGAGTAGCAGCACTGAGGGCTCAATTGAGATTATGTCATATAAATTGGTGGTGGACCCACTCAGAATGATTGCATGATTTTTCTCCACCTTTGTTCAGCAGCATGTGTTTGTTAGGAAAAGCAACAAATGATGGGAGTGATACAAGGATGAAGCTGTGTGGGACATACTCCACAACATAACGAGAGTACTAAAGATTCAAGAGAGAAGAACTATATAGTGTTGAAGTGGATCACCAAGGAGTCAGAATGGGATGAAGATGAGAGAGTGACCACAGTAAGGAAGATAGCTTGAGAAAGAATTGAGGGCTCAAGGGGTTTGAAGTAATGATGAAGAGGAAGAGGAAGGATGTAAGGGAAGGCAGAGGAAAAGGTGAAAAGACAACAGATTATGGTCAGATAAGAGGGTTTCAGAATTCTTTAATTTGAAGATGGTACATTTGTGAGCAATGACAAGATCAAAGGAATGACTATCTTTGTACCTGGCTTGGGTAGGGTGAAGGAGTGGTTCATAGAAAGTGAAGTGATTGAATGGTTAGGGCATTTGATGGAGAATCAATATGTATATTGAATTCCCCTACTAGAAGGGCAGGAACTGGGCATGAAAAAATAATTGTCGATCAAGAATTCAATCTTGAGGAAGAAAGGAGAGAGACTTAGGGGTCTGTAGACAAAAGCTATTAGGATTTTGATTAGGTACTAGATATGAGTAGCATTAACCTCAAAGGAAGAAAAGTTACTGAGTAAAAAAACAAAAAGAAAGCAAGAGAGCTGGAATTGGTAATGAGGAGTAAGGAATATTCTAAATCTCCTGTCCGAAAAAGTGAGTTGAAGAGAATTGAAAGAAGATACGGTGAGTACTGGAAAGGGTGGCCAGGGAGGATGAATTATCAAGAGAAAGATTTCAGTAAGTTAGGCGATTGAAAAGTGGGAAAGGAATCCATTTAAAATAAAGTACAGTCTGTTGCCTATGGACAGGAATTGCTGAAGTCATAGTGAAAGGGCTAGGAGAATTTAGGATGAACCTTTGGTGTGGAAATGTTAATAGTACTTGTTGTGATAGACAGGAATTAGAAACAAAGTTAATACCTATCAACTGGGGTAAGGCTAAGCAAATTGTGGTACATGAATGTAATGGAATATTGCTGTACAGTAAGAAATGGTCTGTATAATGAATACAGAGAAGTATGGAAACATCAATATGAACTAATGAAGAAGGATGTAAACAGAGGCAAATAGAGAATATACATGACAACTAAAATGCAAATAGAAAGAATAGCTACACAACAAAAGTCAAAAGTAAACCAAGAAAAATTATAAAAATCATACTAGACTTGAATAAAGAGTTATGAAAGGACACCCTCAACCCACCCCTTGATGGAAGTGTTAAGTCCACAAGTCAAAGGGAAAGTGAATGGGAAAAGGAAAGGAAAGCAACAGAAGTTAAGGAAGGGAAAGGAAGAGAAATGAAGGGAAAGAAAAGGAATGGAAATTCAAGAGAAGGAAAAAACCATTAGGGAAGATTTTTTAGAACTGATCATTGATAATCACAGCAGTTTTAGAACTAACATTAAATTTATTGAATTTATTAAATACTTTTAAATTTACTGTTGTTATATTTCATTTAGTATCCTATTCCTCTTATTCTTTCTTATGAAAGTCTTGGTGTTTATTACTGTCAAGTTCAGAAATACAAAACATTTAAAAGAGAAGTTCTCTATCCAGCTTTTTCATCATTGAGGAAATAGATATAATGAAGTTACGAGCAAGGCACCAAGTTCTGTTGATGTTTTAAATAAACAAAAAGAGAGAGGGCACTGCCCAGAACCCTGCAATAGACATTTGGGGGGAGGGGAAGAGGTAAAGTGTACTGCACTGAATACAGTGAGCTTATACATGGACTTTGTTTTTATCTGATGCTCTCAGAGAACCCAGATCCACTTCCATGACAAGAATATCCCCTAAATCATATTTGGTATTAAGGTCATCAAATAACCATGGCTCAACATTGGATGGCTTACCAAGAATGACATTATTCTGGCTGGCTCAATATTGGCTAACTTCAAATTATATCCACTGTAATCTTGTGCTGCACAAAAGAAGGGAGGGAAGGGATAAGAAGGAGGGGAAGGAAAAGGGCAGGAAGGAAGAGAAGGGAGGGAAGGGGGAGGAAGGGGAAGGAAAGGAAAGAACATCAGTGAAGGATTTTTAAAAACTAATCAGTTATAATCATAACTTTGGAACTAAATTAAATTTATTGAAAACTTTTAAAATGTTGATGTAATATTTGATATATAATCCTATGCCTCTTATTCTTTCTGAAAATGAAAAGTATTGGTATTTGTTACAGTCAGTCAGGTTAAGAAATACAAAAAAAAATTTAAAAGAGAAGTCCTCCACCCAGGCTCTCCATCATTTAGGAATTGGATATAATGAATGTACTAGCAAGATACCAAGTCTGGCTGATTTCTTTGTTAAACTGAAAAAAAGAGGTCATTGCCCAAGACCCTGCAATGGACATTTTGGGAATTAAAAAAAACAAAGTGTAACTGCACTGAATACTACCAGATTACACATGGTCTTTTGTCTAATACTCCTCAGATAGCCCAGATCCACTCTCCTGAAAAGATCATCCCCTAATTCATGATTGGTATTAGGTTTGTCATCAAGCTTTGGGCCAATGTCGGATGGCTTACCCGAGTGTGACTCTTGGTTGGGTGGATTAAGTATGGATGACTCAGAATCCAATTTATTTTCTTCTGACTCTGTAAAGACAGGAAAAGAAAGGAAGGAAAGGGTGAAAGAAGAAGAAAAAAGGAAAGGAGAGCAAAGGAAAGCAAAGGAAAAGGGGAAGGAAATGAAAAGAAAGAAAAAAAGAATAAGAAAAAAGAAAGAAAGGAAGGAAAAGTAAGGGAAGTCAAGGAATACAAGAGAAGTTAGATGAAAGAAAAGTAAGAAAAATGAAGGGAAAGAAAAAGAATGGAAGTCAAGGATAGGGAAGACCATCAGCAAAGGATTTTTAAAACATTTGATATAATATTTCATAGGTAATTCTGTGCCTTTTATTCTTTCTGAAAGTAAAATTGTTGTTTGTTATCTTCTGTCAAGTTTAGAAATACAAAAAAAAATGTAAAAGTCCTCCATTCAGTCTTTCTAGCACTTAAGAAATGGATGCAATGAATGTACCAATAAGATACCAAGTCCTGCTGATATCTTTGTTAAACTGAAAAAGGGAGGACATTGACCAGAACCCTGCAATGGAAACCTTTAACTGCGCTGAATATAATGAACTTATACATAGACTTTTACCTGATATTCTCCAGATAAACCAGATTCACCCCCTGACAGGGTCATTTGCTAATTCATACTTAGTATTTGGTTTGTCACCAAACAATGAGACATTGTTGAATTGCTTACCAATGTGTGACATAGAATAAAGATCGCTTCCTTTTGACGCTGTAAGGAAAGGAAAGGAATGAAAAGGAACAGAAGGGAAGGGAAGGGAAAAGAAGGGAAGGAAAGGATATCAATGAAGGATTTTTAAAAACAGATAATCACAAGAACTTTGAAACTAACATTAAATTTATTGAATACTTTTAAAATTTGATATATTTTATATACAATCATGTGCCTCTTATTCTTTCCAAAAAGCAAAAATGTTAGTATTTATTAGTGTCTGTTAAGTTCAGAAATACAAAAAATTTAAAACATAAATCCTCCATCCAACATTTCGCTAATTTAGTAAAAACACAAATCCTCCATCCAACCTTTCCCTCATTTAGGAAATGGATATAATGAATGTACCAATAAAAAATTCAGTCAAGCTGGTATCTTCATAAACTGGCTGATCATTAGTGGATGACTCAAAATCAATTCTGCCTTCTTTTGCATCTCCCTTTTACGGGGTTAAACAAAAATGCCTTGAAACACGTGATCTTCAGTCATCAGCAAAGTTCAGAAAGCGCAGACATAGCTCTTTGGGTACATGAAATCATCTTCCACGGTTCAAGATTTTTCTTTTTGGATGTCATGGAATAATTGCCCCAAACCATTTGTCCTCAGAAAAGAAAAATGACTTGTTGATAATCTTAAGATATACCTTACAAAATGGATTCCTTCCTTGTCCAACTGATAAATCCTGGATTCTCTAAACTTAATTTATGTTGACATTTTAGCCCCTTATTAATACAATTACACTTCTGTTAGAAAGGACCTAAGATAAAAACAGCCACATGAAGAAAAGTTTCTTATTTTACATTCTGACTTCTGCAATACCACAGTTGAACACTGTTGGGATAGAACTGAAGTACCACAATTACACAATTACACATACACACACACACACACACACACACACAGAGTTACACTTACTACTGTGGACTCTTCTTCCTTAGAGATACATTACTTTTTAGATAAAACAATCTTCCTCTTATCATTTACAGGTTTATGCAGAGCAGTGCTATCAAAAGTGATTTTCTTCCTAATCAGACTGGATAGTCAGATATACAACATACTTTCCTGTTAATATGGTCTTACCTGGATTAGTCTTGCTTCTCTTTTCGAGACTGTGCACACACAGGATAAAGGAGAAGAGGAAAAGGCCTATGACAAGCTTCATTGCTAAGGCCAGACTGGGATGCAAGAGATGTTCTGGAATCCAGAATAACATTGATAAATGCCTTATGGATTTGTTACTATAATATTTCATATTTTATATTTACATGTGATTTCATAAAAAAACTGAACCAATATATAAAAATTGTTTTTGAACCATCAGAAAACATGAGTTTTAACAAGATTCCAATAGCAATTTAGAAAAAGCCAGTGGGGATCCCTTAGCATGGATAGCATTGATAACCATTGATCTTTTCTAGGTTTTGCTTCCAATATGGCATTGATACCATTAATCTTTCCTAGGTTTAGATTACAGTTTTGTTACTGTTCAACACACATCATATAATTCAATTAACAAAAACATTTTTAAAAACATTATTCATCTGCCTTTTATACACCTTGCAATGTGTTAAGCCCTAGAGAAATCTTTTTTTAAGTATTTTGGGGTCCTCCGGAATTTTTACCTGCTATTCATTCAGCTTTTATTTAGAATTTGATTAGACTGAGATCACAAAAGAAAACAGAAAAAGAGACCTTACCCACAGGAAAATTGTCAGTCACTCTTGATAAAGGCTTTGTAGCAAAAAAGGAGGGGAAGAAAGACCTCAGAGAAACACAAGCTCACCTGGGATGCCTTCTACTTTCTCAGGTTAATGAGGAGGCTGCAGGGTGAATGCTGCAGTACAATGGAGGAGAAGCTGATTTTATACACACCTTTAACCCCTGGAACAAATAAAGATTGAGTCTCTAAGCCAATCATGCTCAGGAAAGTCAGGGGAATTCCCCTTGAATGTTCCTGTGTGGATGATTATTGAAATAAGTGCCAAGGAACAGAGAAGCTATCATTCTCTCCGACTATAAAACACTCAACCGCGGTTTCTTGGGAGGTTTTGATCCTGGCAAGCTTTGTCCTACTTTCATTGTTTTGGAACAAAGCAAAGAGCCCCATGGGGTCCATTAAGCACAATGAACCAAAAAAACCACACATTTTGAAGGTTCAAGTTACATTGCAGTCTTTATAGTACATTATTTTCAACCTCTTGGGGTCTGAATCCAGATTATTCTTATTCGCTCCTTTCAATGAGGTCTTCATGACCCCATTTTGGGGTTTTCCTGGCAAAGATGCTGGAGTTGCCATGTCTTTCTCCAGCTAGTTTTACAGGTGAGGAAATGAGGCAAATGGCATCAAGTGATTTGTCCAAGCTCATACAGCTAGTCCTTTCCCAACTAGCTGCCTGAAACCAGTTTACTTGTGAATTATAAAAATAATCAACATTTTTAGAGGTTTGTAAAGCATCTCACAGGTACTCTCCCACTTGAGATTTACACCTTTTTGTGAAAGTAATACGAAGTATTTTTGTTTTACAAGGCCTGGAAAGATTAAAGGCCTGGCCCAACATTAAACCAAGGGAAAGCTATAAATAGAGATTATTGAGTTAAATTTTTATGTTCCTGTTTTCTAACTAACTTGATTAAGGAAAAATCCTATTACAGTCAGGAAAGGATAAAAATCCAAGAAGTTTATAGCAGTTTTTCAGTAGAGTCCAAATTTTTTTTTCTCTAGCATGTTCCTTAGAATTGTATGGAGCCTAGATGACTATATGTTGAGAGAATGTTTTACCTAAAGTATCCTATCTGCATTTCCATCCATATTTTTCATGATTTTGGTTCAGCCCCTAGATTATAACAGAGCTAATAGTCAGAGTCTAAGACAGGATCTGAGCACTCATGCCACATCCATAGATCTCAGCCTGAGAACAACAGTTCTCATTCTCCTCACCACAGCTTGATCTCCCATAGCCAAGTAAGATGGTCCAGCTGTGAATGGTCATCACAACCATTCATTGTTTTATAAAACTTTATTTCTTACCCTTACAAGATTATAATTTCTCTAAAGGTGTGGATCAGGACTTATACTTCTTTTGCACCCCACAGAATTTACTAAAAATTTTGGCATATATTATAAAACTGAATATATAAAAAATGCATAAAATAAAAAAGTTGAACGGGCTAAATTATATATGACATAAGTGCTTGATTTATAGTATAGGTGTAGCCCTTCATACCATTTTCCAGAGATTTTCAAGACTCTGGGAGGAAAGGATGATCATCTAAGCTAGGAGACAGGGGTGGAAGAAAGGATATAGATCTAAGCTGATGGTAAATCACTTCCTAGATTGGCAATCAAGGAAAACATCTGGGAATATATTGTGGCAAGCCAAGAAAAACAAACCTATTCCCTCTTGCAATTCTTAAGATGGCCATCACATGCACCATAGAAGACTTCTCTTCTCCAAGATTACTATCCCCATTTTCTTCAACAAATTCTCAAAAAGTATAAACTTACACCCTTCACCAGAGATGTTTATCGTTCTATGAATACTATGTAAAATAAGTATTTACAGAATAATCAGGTGTTTGTAGCTTTTAGTTTTATTGTAGTGTCAATCAATCAAAGATGTCAATACATTGTAATTGGTGTTGATGTAGTTTTACTGTAGTTTTCCCATTTTTAATGGTGATTACTTGAATAAGTAGGCTATGATTGACTTCTTTTAATTACCTCTCATATCTTTCCTATTATACTTTTCTTCTACCTTTGACTAATACTGATCTTTGCTCTATATAGCTACCCATTTAATTGTACACAGATAATTGGTGTAAGAATGATTCCCTTATTAATACCTGTCAGTGATGAAAAAACATGCTTGAGATAAATTTAAGGTATCTTGGAGGGCAATGAATGCAACTGGAACAAGGCATCATAAACTATACAATTTATGAATTTGTTAGGTAGTTTGTTATTGTTTCAATTTATGACTTTGTAAAATAAATAGTTTGTTACTGCTAATTACAACAATCTATGATTTTGTTAGACAAGATTTTGATACTACTAACTGCTCCAATTATGATTCTGTTAGATAAGTAGATTATCACTGCTAGTTACTGTTTAATATTAATGTCAAACTGGAATGCTGGAAATGATGTATACCTGTAATCTTGAAATATACACTAAGTTGCCTGGAAAAAAAAAGTTTAGTATTATTGCAATATTAGTTTAGAGAGTATATAAACCCTGGCTCTCAGATCAATAAATTTGATTGAAACTTGACAGTTTCCACCTGGCTCATGAAAATATTAAATCCATAGCCACACTCTCAATATTCACTGGAGCTGGACTCCAACGGGTAGCACCCAAACAGACAACGACTTGAAAGCCCCAGCAGAGGAGAGTGACCTCTTAGGAAGCTCGACAATTAAAGAAAAAGAAGGTAAGAAAGAGGTGAAAGTAGTTTATTACCAGGCTAACCCAAAGATTAAGACATAAGATATAAGACTGATTCTTGTCCAGCTGATATAGCTGGACATACCTAATCAGAATAGGGCAAAATCAATCAGGTGGCAGGGACAGAGGGACATCCTGTACAAAAATCATGCAAGGATCCAATGAGATATTTGCTAACTTTTGTCAGTCGCTTAATGATGGCAATTCAGCGATGGGAATGCAGCTTAAATTTTTATTGAAACAACTTACTCTTGAAAATGCTAATAAACCTTTGACTTTATGTCCAAGATACAGGAAGGGCAGACATTGGACTTCAGAATGTTGCTCTCAGAATGATAAGGAAGATAATCTGATATCAGGAAACTATTCCCAGGGCCAGCTTCCAGCTGGGTCAAACAGTGGGAGCTACATTTTACCTTATTCCCCTTCAAGTGATTGCTGAAACCAATCCGACTCTCGAATTTAATACATGCTACCCCGGGAAGGGCAGATCTTGATTTGTCCTCCTAGGTGTCACAATGAATTACTGACAATATGGAAATATGTTTTCTCCCCACTGGAGTCTCAGGTCATCTTCCTTCTGACACGCTAGGTCACATTTTAGGACATAGTTCACAATCATTGCTAGAGCTTATGGTTGTGCCTGGAGTAGTAGTTTCTGATTTTTCAGAAGAAATATGTATTCTTTGTTATACTTCTCACCATCAGGATATTTTAATAAAAAGGGGGGAGATGATAGCACATACTAATAATACCTTACAAAAGAGTAGGAAAAGAATATCTTAAAAATTAAAAAATACATTTAAAAAATCCACTCAAGCTGGGATTCTTCTGACTCAGTTTCCCAGTTGTGCCTCCCTAAATAAAAACCCACCTGATTATTCCTGAGGCTGGCTATAGGTTGGAGCTGTTATAATTGCTTACCAAACTTTTATCCTGTCATGTGTATGCTCCCAGGCTGACGCCTGAAGGACCATTTTGATGGTATTATAATCATACCCCTGTTTCTTTCTCTTATAACAAATTTCTATAGTCAGAGCAAATGGTCAGTAGAAGCCATGAGCAGAATTCAATTATTAATATCTTGCTATTTTCAATTTGAAAATATGTAGTCATTATATCCTAAATAACTAGGTAAATGAGAATTTGGACTAGTCATCTACCTATTACCAGATGTTTATGTCTGTATGAAATAAAGCCCTTAAAGGTTTCCAAAATAATATGAGCAATTAATGTAAGTATCTGTGAGACCAGACTGTTATTTTATTGTTTATTGAAACTAAGGCTGAAACATCTTTTAACATGTCTTTGTATTGTGTGTCCTGTAACACAAATACATTTTTTTTTGCATGAAAAGTTGCTGGCCAATTTACATTGGCCTCTCTACATTTTATGTAGAGTGTAGGCTTGTGTGCTTGTCTTTCTATCTCAGATTACCTTAATCTCAATTTGTTAGATTTGTTTTTTATTCTAGATTTTGGTCAATTATAGCTATATTGACCAGTTTCGAGAAGCTAAATCAACCATTGGATGCTTCAATCAGCAATCAATCAATGCTATCCCCTCCAAAAAGAAAAAAAATGGGACCATGTATATGACTCAGTAGGAAATAGTTTCAGAAGATGAAATCATTGCCCCTGCCCTCAAAAGGACTTTGGGCCCCATTGGTTTGAGGGGAACTGGATTTGGTTGGTGAATGGACTCCAAATTATCCAGTGTTTAGATGGATCTCCTGTTACAGTGTATTTGGGATTTAGGGTGGGACAAATGTTCACATCTCAGATATGGGATTCTACGATATTTCAGGACCCTCAGAAATAAACTGTACAGGCATGTTTAAAATATACACAGATGTTTCTAACTACAGATACCATTTTAAGAAGTGGCACTGGAATCCAAATCATGAATGTATCAAGAGGGTATATTGTAATATGTTACAATTAGGTTTTATCCCAATGTCTTACTTCTAACTCATTGCCTGTGGTTATTATTATTGAACACCCATCTTATGTGGTGGTGCCTACTAAGATCAATCACATTTGGTACAAGTCAGCACAGGTTTGAGACACCATCAAAAGAAAACTAGATAAAAATAGAAGAAGAAAAAGGAGATTTGTTGGATTATTCATTGCTGGAGTTCTAGAAGCTATAGCAATTATTACTTCACTTGCTGTTTCAGCTACAACTCCAAGAGAATCTGTTTAGACTACCCATTTCACAGATCAGTTAGTAAAAAAATGTATCACAAGCTCTTAAAGAACAAATTAATATAGATAATGAGTTAAAACAAGAACTAAACTTAATGGAACAATCATTATTGTGGTTAGGGGATCATGTAAATAATTTAGAAACTTGATTACAACTAGCTTGTGATTATAGATTTACTCATGTATGTGTAACTCCACATAAATAGCATAATGATACCACCAATGTGATATGGAGTCAAATAAGGAACAGAATAAGTAGAGCAATACATAATTTCAACCTTACTTGGGATATAATTCAGTGAGCTTCTTTAGCAGAAAACATGGCAGAAAGTAGTGTCCCTAGAATAGTCCTGATAGCATAACAAACCAAATATATGAGTGGCTAAAAAAGATAGATCTTGTAAATAATCTTACTTCTATAATTTTACATTTTGTTCCTCTTACATGTGTCATTCTTATACTTATTGGCTTAGCCCCTTGTGCTTTCCAATATGTTATTCATTCATTCTCATCCATGGGAACTGAAGTTTATAATCTCCAGTTTATGAATTAAAAAAACAGGAGATATAGAGGGCCAATACTGAGTAAGTCCATGCACAGAAAGAGTCCAGTCCAGGTGTTACTTCAGACCTGCTTTCTGTAAGGGCTACTCACAGTTCAAGGGATTGGCTCACCATCTTCCCTGACAGTGATGAAAGACCTGATTGAGAAAAATTTAAGGTATCTTGATGGACAATGCATGTAATTAGAACAAGGCATCACAAACTATAAAATTTATGACCTTGTTAGATAAATAGTATTGCTGAAAATTGTTTAGTATTATTGCAATATTAATTTTGAGAATTTATGAACCCTGCCTCTCAGATCAATAAACAGAACTGCCTTGATAAATTTCCTGCCTGCTTGTGAAACTATTAAATTCATGACCATACTCTCAATATTCATTAGTGCTAGATCCCCAGCACTGCTCTACAATACATTTTTAGGTCTGGTCTGGATAGGCCACTTTTATTTGCATTTTTACTCATTAATTTCCTTGATATTCTTGATCTTTTGTTCTTCCAAATGAATTTCATTATTTGTTTAGCTCAATAAAATAATTTTTGGCAGGTTGCTTAGTATGGCATCTAATATGTAGATTAATTTAGGTAGGATTGTCATTTTTATTACATTAGTTCAGCCTACCTATAAACAATTGATATTTCTAATTATTTAGATCTGAAGTTATATGTGTAAAAAGTATTTTATAATTGTGGTCATACAGTTTCTGGATTTGTCTTGGCAGGTAGACTCCCAAACATTTTATATTGTCCACATTTATTTTAAATGGGATTTTTCTTTCTAGTTCTTGCTTTTGGGATTTGCTGATGATACATAGAAAAACTGATCATTTGTATGGGTTTATTTTATACTCTGCAACTTTGCTAAAGTTGTTAATTTTTTCATGTAACTTTTAGTTGACGCTCTAGGATTCTATAAGTATATGATCATATCAATAGCTAAGAGTGATAGTTTTGTTTTCTTATTGCCTAGTCTAATTCCTTCCATTTCTTCTTCTCTTATTAATAAAGCTAATATTTTAGTACAATATTGAATAAGAGAGGTGATAATAGGCATCCTTGTTTCATCCCTGATTTTTTGGGAATGCTTCTAGCTTATTCCTATTACAGTTAATGCCTGTTGATACTTTTAGATAAATACTACTTATCATTTTAAGGAAATTTTCATTTATTCTTATTTTTATGTTTTAATAGAAATGGTGCTATACTTTGTCAAAGCTTTTTCTGTATCTATTGAGATAATCATATGATTTCTGTTTTACCTATTGGTATGGTCAATTATACTAGTTTTCATAATATTGATATAATCAATTATGCTAAAAAAATTCCTAATATTGAGTCATGCTTGTCTTCCTGGTATAGATCCCATTTGCTTATACTGTAGTATTCTGGTGATAAATTTCTGTAATCTCTTTGCTGCTATTTTATTTAAAATTTTTGCACCAATATTCATTAGGGAAATTTTTCTGTGAATTTGTTTCTCTGTTTTGGTTCTTCTGTGTTTAAGTATCATCACTATATTTATGCCATAAAAAGAATTTACCTACTTTTCCAAATAGTTTCTATACTACCCAGCCCTGGAGATTTTTCTTAGGGAGTTCATTGATGGCTTGTTCAATTTCTATTTCTAAAACAGGGTTAACTTAAAGGACCCACATGTGCAAAAATGTTTGTAGTAGCCCTTTTTGTAGTGACAAATTGGAAAGTGAGTGGATGCCCATCAGTTGGAGAATGGCTGAATAAGTTATGGTATATGAATGTTATGGAATATTATTGTTCTATAAAAAAAACTATTAGCAGGATGATTTCATAGAGACCTAGAGAGTTACATGAATGGAAGCTAAGTGAAATGAGCAGAACCAGGATTTTATTGTACACAGCAGTGGCAAGATTATACAATGATCAATTCTGATGGATGTGGCTTTTTTCAACAATAAGATGATTTAGGCCAGTTCTAATGATCTTGTGATGAAGAGAGCCATCTACACCCAGAGAGAGGACTGTGAGAATTGAACACAGATCACAACATAGCATTTTCACTCTTTTTGTTGTTGTTTGCTTGCATTTTATTTTCTCATTTTTTCCCGGTTTGATTTGATTTTTCTTGTGCAGCAAGATAATTGTATAAATATGTATGCATATGTTGGATTTAACATATATTTTTGCTATGTTTAATATATATTAGATTACTTGCCATCTAGAGGAGGGAGTGAAGGAAGGAGGGAATTAGAACACAAAGTTTTGCAAGGGTCAATGTTGAAAAATTACCCATGCACATGTTTTGAAAATAAAAAGCTTTATTTCAACATTATTAACATGTAGTGGACTTCCTGCCATCTAGGGGAGGGGAGGGACTGGGGGTAAAATTTTTAATGGAAAGCTTTGTAAAGATCAATGCTGGGGAACTACCCATACATACGTTATACAAATAAAAAGCTTAATAAAAAATTTAAAAAATAAAATAAAATAAAAAGCTTTAATAAAAATAAATAAATAAAATAAAATGCTGTTAAGTATTATATTCTGCCTTTTGTTAATCTGGGTAATTTTTGGTTTTGCAAATATTCATCAATTTCAGTTAGATTATCAGATTTATTGGCATACAATTGGGCAAAAGAGATCCTAATTATTGCTTTCATTTTCTCTTCATTACTGTTCAGTTTGCCCTTTTCATTTTTTATACTGTAAGTTTGGTTTTCTTCTTTCTTTTTTCTAATCCAAATAATCAAAAGTTTATCTATGTTTTTTTCATGAAACCAACTCTTAGTTTTACTCATTAATTATTTACTTACTTTCAATTTTATTAGCTTCCCCCTTTGATTTTCAGAATTTCTAATTTGGTATTTTAGAGGGATTGTTAATTTGGTTTTTAATAGCTTTTGAAATTGCATGTCCAATTCATTGATTTCCACTTTCTCTATTTTATTTCTGTCAACATTTAGAGATACAAAATTTCCTCTAATAATTGCTTTGACTGCATCCCATAAGTTTTACTATGCTATCTCATTATCATTCTCTTTATTAAAATTGTTAATTAGTTTTATGATTTTTTTGTTTGACATTCATTCTTTTGGATTAGGTTATTTTGTTTCAAATCAATTTTTGTTTTGATGTCCCATGTCCCTTTAATACACATAATTTTATCATATCATGACCTCAAAAGGATTCATTTAATACTTCTGCCTTTCTGTATTGGGTTGTGACATTTTTTCTGCTATAGTATATGATCATTTTTGTGTAGGTGACAGAAATGTCTGGAAAAGTTATATTCCTACATATCCCCATTTAATTTTCTCCAGAGGTCTATCATATCTAATTTTTTTCAAAATTCTATTCACCTCCTTAAATTCTTTCTCACTCATTTTATGGTTAGAGTTATGTAGTTTTGAGAGAGAAAAAGATTGAGATCCCCCATTGATATAGTTTTCCTTACTATTTATTCCTCTAATTCACTCAACTTCACCTCTAGGAATTTGGAGGCTATACCCCTTAGTGCATATATGCTTGATATTGATATTACTTCATTGTCTAGGATAGCTTTTAGCAAAATATAGTTTCCTTCCTTATCTCTTTTAATTAGATCTAATTTTTTTTTGCTTTTGCTTTGTCTAAGATCTGGACTGCTAGTCCTGCTTTTGTTATTTTGGCAGAAACAGCTCAACTGTTTACTTTTATTCTGTTTGTATCTTTCTACTTCAAATGTGTTTATTGTAAAAAACATATTTTGGAGTCTGGGTTTTAATTCACTCTGCTATCCACTTCCATTTTATAGGAGAGTTTATCCCATTCACATTCACAATTATGATAACTAACTGTGTATTTCCCACCATCCTATTTTCCCTATGTTTATATGGCTCTCTAAGAAGTCAAAAAACTCAGAATTCCAACCCAGGAGCCAGTTACAAGGTCATAAAGGCACAGTTTATTTGGCTCAACATGGATGCAAAGGGATTCAGGAAAGTTTATACCCAGCACTAATGTTTATTAAATAACTAAGATGTTGGCAGAGCTACAATTTTGCCTACATGCAACAGAGAGATAAGAAGAAGAAGGGATGCTACAGAAAAAAAAAACTTACATAGAAGAGGAAGAAGTAAAGAAAAGCCTGCTTAGAATTGGGAATTCTGGACACTTCTAGGGTGTGTGTCTAAGACAACATTGGTTTCATCACTGGTC